>LRSR01012133.1:0-10135 GCA_001579985.1 Hypsibius dujardini
AAGCTCGGCGCGCCACTGCCTCTTGCCACAAAAATTGTGGGCCTTTGATTTCTTCGATATTTGATATTTTTGAATGCCTTAAAAGTTATAAATTCAATTAATACAGTGGAGAACAAGAATAATTTTTCAGAAGTATTCGCCCAAGCAGGCGAATCGATTCTTCGAATGAAATTCCGTGCTTCGGACAAGTAAGTTCTCAAAGAGACGATGCATGGGCTACAGGTATTCCGTTTGAAAACCTGGTTATGCTCCGTGACCAAGTACTTCATACCGCAATTTCAGGTGATGTATTTTCGTCAAAAAAAAAACGTTTTGACTGGTTTTAAATTTTTCGATTAATTGATTTTTCATGACGGAATCCATAAAATAACTCATTTCTTCCGAACGCATTGCTCAAATGGTGATGCACTGCAAACCTTATGAGGCTCAGGAACATTTGCGAAAACAGAATTTGTGGCACAAACATTTTCTGATTCCTCAACGTTTGCTTTAATTTGTTTAGTGAGCGCAAAGACTTTTCGAATCATTTTACAAGGGAGGCTAAAGAAAAACAAAATGAAACTTTCTTACTTTCCACGATTCTCTAACTCTAATACAAAACGTATACGAAATATATAACAATTTTTTTTGAAGCCAGCAGAATCCGGTTTAGGTGAATTTTTAAACACACAATCGTATCAAGTAGGTCTGCGTATTTAGATTCAGAGAGAAAATTGATCATTATTATTACTTCAACAAATGTCTAATAGACAAAACGGACCAGAGAAAACTAAGATACATTTGTGTTGAGCGTCTGTCGTATTATTATCTTATGTTTTAGCATCATACTATTTGAATTGAATAATTTTAAAGTAATCAATTGAAGTTTAGATTCAGAGGAATTTGCATTAGAAGGTAAAAAAATGAGAAAATAAGAGATGCATTTTTGCGAATAAATTAATACTCTCATTTACCCTTCCTAATGTACCTCGCAATACACTTCCGATGTAAATTTTTTTTATTAGAGAGAAGAACATTTTTGAACAACCTTCAAAGCAAACGCTAGAGAATCGATCCTAAATTTTGTCGCAAACAGAGCGACGCGCTCATTCTACAGCATTTACCCAAGCAGCAATGTGCAAACGAAATTTGGCGTGTCGATCACAGTGGCTCCTTTAGAGCGGCTGAAAGAAAAGATGCTGTCGTACAGAGTGATGTAGTGCATTCATAGGGCGACTTTTTGGTTTGAAAAAGATTGTTTATGCGACTTATAAGCAGACACTTCGAGTTTTCGAATAATGGTAAAATTAGCAGTACCTATTTTGGCTGGAAAACCGTAGCAGTAATAACGGTAAATTAGTTTTAATCTTCTGCTACGGCAATTATTTAACATGTTTTAGAGAAATTTGTTTCAGGCAAAAAAATTTTCTCTGAAATAACTTATTGACGTCTACGCTCTAATGCTATTCGTTAGATAAAGAAAACAGAATGTAAATAGCATATATTACCGATAAAAAAAGAGATCGATTTTATTATCCAACAGTTCATCCATCCGGCCGTTTGACAGCTTATGTATCCTACCGCGTCCAAATCGATCCGCTCGACCATTAGATGTGACCCTGTAAACGTCTATTCGCCCATGAATCGATTGTTTGACCGCCCAATGGCTTGCCCATCTATCCCACTGACTGTCTGACTTACAAGTACCGAAACAGTGATAAATTGACGTTTACTGTCTCGAACAGCTGTTTTAAGGTCCTCCATCCTAGCACATGCTTGCGCAGCTTTGTAAAAATTGTTGCGCTGCAGGAAAACGAGCTAGTTGTGGTGAGTCGCGCTTTTAGTTTCTTTGGCTGTACGGTTCACTGGTTCTTCAGCGAAGATTATTTTGTGACAGGTTTCAGAATTCGTACAATTCTCGCCCAAAAAATTGTTTGTTATTAAAGAAGATCGTTTTCTAAAGCTCTAGATGAAGTTGGAGTTACTGCCGTTAAGTTCTCTGAACTCCAATGGATACCCATAGTTGTATTTGAAACCATTTGAATCAACCACATCTCATTATAATGGCCCCGCCGTACTACACTGGGCTTACTGTACTACACCGGCCTCACCGCGCCACACCTACACCGGCCTCAAAGTGCTGCACTGGATCCACCGCGTTACACTGGCCACGCTGTGTCACTCGTGTCGCGTCGTGCCGAACCGGTTTCTCTACTACAAAGGTCATCTTGCTCCACACCGGTCTCCCGGTGCTACTCCGGCTACACCGCCCTACACTGACGCCACCGTGATCTAACCGTCTAATTCCTTAACCGCTTACTTTCAACTCTACAAACGGCGACGCAGCTGTTGGATGAGTACCCCACATATCAAAGTGGCAGGAAAAAGAAAACCAAATCCTCTAAGACTGGCTGAACAAACCGTCGAAATTACGTGATGTTGGGTACAGAGCGCACCTCCCCTCCCCCCCCCCTCCCCGGGGTAAGACCCAATCCCAGGGTTTTGTGCGATTCCCGAATCAGATAAGCTTTCTCTTAGGTAATACTTGAGCGGCCCCTGATTAACGCTAAATACGGTGCATTCTTTTGTACATGTTTTCCAGGCACCTCCATCAAACGCTACTTTCTCAACTCTTATTACTGCTGCTACCGAGTGCCCGCGTTGTAGGAAACCTGTATAAGTTTAGTTGATTTGAAAGGAATACGACAATAATTACACTTTTGTGGATTTTTTTCTTGAAAATTACTTTCGCACCATATTGCTAATTTTTGTGCCGCCAGTTGTGTTTGAAGTTTAAACGAAAAACCATAAATTATAAGTTATCATAACATAGTTTCGCTATAAAAACCACGTTCTATTGGTTCCTGAGATGTACCATCATTTTTATAGTTAACATTTTACTATATAATCATGTGTTTCACTAGTTCTAAACGCAGTTGTACTTCTTCTTTCCTTTTTTCCAGTTTTCTTCTCTACCTATCTCTACTTTCAGTCTAATAATCTTGTTACTACGCAATTTCCGGTTGGTAGACCTAACATAGTAAAATTAATAGACTGACTTTAGTCTTTTTAAGTTGACTTAAAAAATCAGTAGATGTTTTAACGATTAAGAATTTAGTTTGAAAAGATTAGTTTCAGTTTGCTTTGCCGTATCGGTAATATTCGGAGTCTGCTTAACATTGGGCGTCAAGATTTTATCAGGCTCTCCATGGGACAAAAATTTGTGGCAATTTCGTGGTCACTTGGAGACAGGAAAACCTATGCTTTGTCCACACCTAGCCGGAAACTCAGCAGCTTAGAATCCGTCACCGCTAAAACTCTGATCTATCGAAAGAAATCTCTGTAGCGAGAGATAGGAAAACCTTCAACACGATCTGTATGTTCCGATGCAAGCTTTGAGGTTTGTACTGAATTTGCGAGAAAAATGAGCGATGCTGACCCGCGACAGACCAGAATGATACATTTACGGGCAAAACTAAAGAGAAACCAAGATTTGTTTGTGTTGAAAATTCAAACCGGGTCGGCGAACGTGTTTGCAAGGAACGATTGAAAGCACGACCTGAGCACGATTTGAGAAATGCAGGCGAAAATGAAATGCTCGCCTGACTCTGGCAACATAAGAAAAAATCCTCAAAAAAATCGACGCAGGTGCTGACTTTGAACAGTTTGCTGACAAATACTCCATCACCCGAGAGGCGGTGCAATACATCCTCCGGCACCGGAAAGCTTTGGAAGGAGCACTGGAAACGAAGAGTTCGCAGAAGAAGATGACTTCCAAGGAGCTCACCTGTCGTTCTTTGGAAGCGGGAACGTCGGACTTCCTCCGAAATGGCGAGACAAAAATATTCCTATTTCCGGCACCTGTCTACGGAATACTGCTACTTTTATTGCTAGTCAGGAAGGGATGGATAAATTCAAAGCCAGCACAGGATGGCTTCGAGGCTTTTCCAGGTGCCATAAGATCATTTAAAAACTTGCATGGTACTAAGACAACTGCCCTAATTCTGAAAGATTGAAAAGTGAGCCATTTTGCAATTGAAAACAGAAACCGAGCACAACGAAGTCACTTTCCCATCTTTGCCCTCTTTGGTTGCGCAGCGTTAAATAGACCCTAATGTCGTTTCAATGTCTAGGAGAAGCTGCCAGTGTTGATATGGAGTGGTCAATGGGTGGTTTGCAAAACTGCCAGACATCTTGAGGCGATTCGCACTTCGGGAAATAGGAATGCCGACGAAACTGGACTCTTCTTTCGTCAAACTCTGCAAAAATCGCTTGTTTTCGACGATGAAAGTGAAGCCAAGGTAGCAAAAATGGCAAAAGAACGCATTTCTGTCCTCCTTGGGGGATATGCTACAGGCAATAAATTTCCTCCTCTTGTTTTTGGAGCAGCCAAGAACCCACGCGCGTTCGCAAAACGAAACATCTCCTAATAATAATATGAGACGCATGCCCTTTATATGCTCTCGCAGCTCATAAGAAGGTAGGAATTCTAACTGTTAAAAGGCAAAATTTACTCTCCGAGTGTAAGAAATATACTTTTTATCTTAACGCAGGTAGAAAAATACCCTAAAAATATCCTAAACGGTGTAATTGCCTTGGCGCAGTTTAGTGGGTCCACCACGTGCGTTTCTTTGTTAGAAATTAGTGAACAATGAACGTTCAATTTTCAATCTGATCGCATTGCATGCTAAAACTGCAACGTCAGTTTTGTTTCTATTTTCTGTTATCATTGTTTTTTGTTAAATGCCTAAAGCCAAATCTTCCAAAGAGAAAGCGTTTATCCCATCGACCCAGACAGATTTAAACCAGTGCTGCAATCGTTTCCGATTATCTTGAAGGGATCACAGGAGCAAGAAGCTGAGCAAGTCGTTGCAAACAAAAGCAAAAATATTTCAATATCGTATGTTGTACTGAAATTATCTTTTTCTTTTTCCCGTTGCCAGATATCGTCGTCTTCCAAAATGGAGAGGACAACGTAATTAAATTGGTTCTCCCAACAAATCTCACTACCGCTAAATAACGCCCGCGGTTTACGACGGAACTGTTAGAATCGTAGACTGGATTGGAAGTCGGAATGCCTGTTGGGCTCTTCTGGAGCCAGCATCATGATCGTTTCCCTTTTCTCTTTTTCGGTGGTCGAATTTCCATTATTCGAGTATTTTTTAACCGCGCAATAAATTTACCTTGCAAAATATATTCAAAAGTGGGCCGCCTCTATTAGTCAATTTTGCTTTGTGGGAGTATTTCTGAACCGCGTGAGTAAATTTATCATATAACTATAATTATGCCCTTCCGGATGTTTTCATTATAAAGGGTAAGAAAACCAAATCTAAGAGATTCAATTGGCAGCATATATTTATACTTCCGGTTACACTTCCTATTGCACCTCTCGCTATACCTCCGGAATATATTATCACTGGGAATCAGAAACGTGACTCCAGCCAAGCATGGCTTCTTCTACTTCCATAGCAAAACAGCCCGGATAAGAGAAGTCATCTTTTATGAGTGGTTGGATTCGCTCAATAACGAAATTAAAGCACAAGGTCGGTCTGTTCTTCTGATTTTGGACAACTTTTCGAGCCACAAGTCAGTAAAGGTGTCGGAAAAAGTGTCGAGAACGATCGAAAATCGCTCAAATGTTGAGTTGCTGTTTCCTCCTCCTAACATCACGTCCAAAGCACAGCCGTGTAATACTGGTATCATTAAAGCATTCAAGGATCTGTTCACGCGGCAAATGTTCCAGCACTGTTGTGAGAAAATGAAGGAATTCAAAAGCAGAAGACTTCAGCAAGAGTCTCACGGTTTATGAGGCTTGAGTCTGGACCGTTGCTGCATACAACTGTCTTTCACCGGAAAACTTCAAGAACTGCTTTCGCCACTGCGGCGTAGGGAATGAAACTGCCCCCGCCGTTGTAGCACTGGAAGAACCGATCGAAGAAGTCAGCATCCTGGATGAATTTCTGGCGGTGGATTTTCCCGAATTGCTCAATCCAAATGAAGTCAGTGGAATTCTTCTCTTTGATGATGTGGATGAAAATGACGAAGTTGACTTGGCGAGCTAGATTTTTTTATTTTCTACGTCTTAGTGTACTATCATCTTTACAAAGGTAGAAAAGCGCGCTTGTTGCGTATTTCTGAAAAAAAGGATTTCATTTGGGTATTTTCCATCTTTTTTTGGTCGGCTCGAGCCGGACCGCGTTATCGATCCGTTAAGTTGAGATCTCAAGTTTGAGACGCTTCAGTAAAAACTGACTCTGTGACGTACGCAAAATGAGAGGACTGTTAGGTCTACCAACAGGAAGTTGGATAGATAACAAGTTTATTAGACTGAAAGTAGAGATACGTAGGGATGAGAATTGGAAGAAGGGAAAGACGAAGTATAACTGCTGCTAAAACTGATAAAGCATATGATTATATAGTAAACAGCACATACATCGGAATTACATACAAGTAATTCTGATGTAACAGCAGGATAGAGTTAATAGGGTAGATAGATTCACTAACTTAGCAAAGTACTGGTGAGTAAAAGAGCTATAATGATTGGATATGGGGACTTGTTGGGCGTGGCCAAACAGGACATGAACTTTGCAAGTTTGCAAAGTTTCGCATTTTTTTCTCAAAATACGTCACGTGACGTCAGCAGATTTCCTTATTCCATTTGAACATTCTTTTGAAAACTTTATTGGCCGAATTTCGTCTGATTCACTAAATTTCGGACTTTTTGGATAGATAATCAAGCGAGCGACGGAACGTGTTTTCGGGCCGGACCTAAAATCGACTCTTGAGATTGGGAGCGTACAGTAGTATTGCCCACAGGTAACTTCAATATATACTGCCATAAATGGCTCTGTAGTTGGCGGTGGTTGATCTTCAACTATAATCACACACAAAAAAACCCGCTCCTTCCCTTCAATTGTCAGCTCTAACGGGGAAAGAAATCAATCAATAAAGCCTGAAAGAGCCACTCTTGGGCAATCGGTGATTCTGCCGTCTACGGGGGTACATGTCGCCCCGCCCACTGAACGCGGGAACTGGAGCATGCGCAAAGGTTTCATCTTCTCCGCAATGATCGTTGATCATTGCGGAATTCGGCGAACAAGTTCCGGCACGACATCGCGTCCACTCCGTCGGATTGCGGTCCAGCTCGCAGCGATAGAGATAATCGGGATGGTAATAAATAGGAAACGTCGAACCCTTAACGTGGGATGTGTACAGTGGCGCGCCGAGGGGGGGTGATTCGTTGATCTACAACCCCCCTCGAAAGTCAAAAAAGTGCCCCAAGGGTCCCCCATTAGAGAAAAAGACTATGATTGAGAATTGTCATGCAATACTCCCCCCTTACGTTCTATCGGAAATATTTCGGATACAATAAAAAACACCCCCCTCAAACCAAAGCTCGGCGCGCCACTGGATGTGTAGCAAGCGGTTGGTAGGTTGTTCCCGCAGTAATCCCAGTCGGATACACAACAGCCGGGAATTTCGACCACCGCTGAGGATAATTCCAATAAAAGCCAATAACAAATTAGGAAAAATATCCAATCACATCGGGGTCGGACCATTTTTTGATCTGGAAAATTGTAATTTTTAAGAGTTTTGCAATGCAGGAACATTATACCCGAACGTACACGAAGGTTAGAATAGTAATTAACAAAAAAAGGTGAAATGTTCGGATATTTTGCAGGTGAGAGAATTGAGCAGTTGTATTCGATTGAGCAGTTGTACTGTGGATACAAGTAAAATCTGATTGTGAAAGGACTTTTCACGCGCTGTTGTGGCTACACCCAGAGGCTCATTCAGGGTCCTTACAGGTCGGAACCAGGACCCCTCATGGCAGCGCCTGGGGGCGGGCAAAGGGGCAAAATGTGCACAAAAACTGATGTTTTGAAATTATTTTGAAATCCATGGGGCCCAATGGAAATGAGGCCCCCCACATCCCCCCACATCCCCACAAGGGGCAAAATGCTTTTTTGTCAAGGTTGAACCCAGAATTCGGTATCTTGAACCTAATTATTTTGAAATTCGTGGGGGTCTGGAAGTTTGATTTCCAACGGGCCCCCGGGAATTCAAAACGTTTTCAGAACATCAGTTTTTTGTGCACATTTGAGGTTCGGTGAGTTTTGATATAAGCTCCTTTTTGATGAATTCCAATGGGAGGTTCAAAACTGTCAAGAATGGTCCAGATATGATGAAAAACTGATGTTTTGAATACGTTTTGAAATTCCAGGGGGCACCTGGAAATTAGACCCCTAGACCCCCGCATGTTTCAAAATGATCAGGAACAAGAGACAGAATTTCGGTTTCAATCTTGATAAAAAAGCATTTTGCCCCTTTTGCCCGCCCCCTGGCTCTATCGTGAGGGGTCCGATCTGTTAGAACCCTAAAAGAGCCTCTTACTGTACCGGTGGCTTATGTATGATCAGGTCGGAGACCTCAAGCTGTGGCTTGGATTATAGCACATGTACAGTAGTTCTCCGCGTGTGCCATGAAAAGTTATCGCAGAAATCTCCACTTGAACGGCTTCTCTATGTCGGTGAATGGTGAGTGGAAATACTCTTCGCATATGGGTGCGCTAGAGAATGTACCGAAAACACACAGGCTTTTGCCCTAAATATCTACAGTATGTGTTTCTGCACACTTGCAGTGCTCTTAGTTATACGATGTAGTCAGACTCGGCCGCATTATGAACTGAAACACCCTTTTCTTGATACAGTGAGTGAGAGAATTTAATCTAATGGAGGGTCCCGGAAGTGGGCACAATAGGCGGGGCAAGAGTAATACTTGAACAATCAACCAATCAATCAACGGAGCTCCAGAGCAATCAGAGCTTCGCTGATTGATTGGCTGAAGTCCGATTTTAAGTGTAATTAAATTTAAAATACTATTAATAATGTAGCTTAGTTCACGTTAGTTGTCCCATTCCTGCCTCCGTAGATAAGGAATTGACAACCGCGGGCAGTGACCCTTTTCACCGCGTGAGATTAGAGGCCGAAAAGTATATTCCGTTGCCTTTGGCGAGGCTTGCTGCACGACCGATCGCCGAATGCTCAATTTACGTAGCTCAAGGACGGTGGCTCCGTCTGCTCACGAACCCATCAACGGATGATGTTCCGGCGAGCCTTTTGCTAAGAAACTTCACGCCATCTGCTTCAGCACGAGCGGAAACCGAAAACGAGAGTTCTCATCTCGCGGCCATTTTCGATGATTATTATTACATATGACACCCCCGTTCCGTCAGATGCCCAGACGTGCTGTAATCCGATCGTAGTCGTGCAATAACACAAAGGCTGCTCCTGTCCTCTGACAAAAGTCTTTCACTTAAGGAATCATACGAAATTTAGTGAAGATATAGCCAACACACCTGCAGCTTTAATAATCGTCGATACTTCAGGCAAACAGGATAATACGAACGCCGTAGTGCTTTATCAGTCATACGCTTCACTATCATAATCCAAATGCTAAAATGAAAATAAGCTAAAAATCAACACGTGAATCAATGTTGCAAATCGTGAAAAAATGCGACTTTTTCCACTGCCGCGCCTCTTTCGAAAGAAACGGTCAATTTTCATAACACGTTAGCACAAAATCACAATTTTCTATTACGTTAAAACCTAAAACTGACAAAAATCAGGTTCTTCTAATGTCCAGTGCCAGTTTGCGAGCACATTCAACACGGCACATTGCACGCTGCCGAGTTAAAAAAAAGCTAAACGCGCATTACTAATTGGTCAAAGCAAAACGCGCGTACTGGTTTTTTTTTACATCAAAGCACTAACCATTTGATCAAAACCCATCGAAACCATCAAAACAGATCTAAACCCATCGAAACCCATCAAAACCCATCAAAACCCATCAAAACACATCGAAACCCATCAAAACCCATCGAAACCCATCGAAACCCATCGAAACTTATCACTAAGTCGACTAGCCCTGTGTGTTCGACTGGTAACTAAGCGACTAGCCCTGCCTGTACGCGCGCGCAGCCAGTTCGTTATTATTTTTAACCAAAATGTTAGCCTGTTTTGCCGCGCCGCTTAAAAATTCCAGGTCGTGCCGCGTGTGATTAGAGTAGACGCTGTTGTGATCACTGCCCGCAGAGTGCCTTCTTTTCCCGACAGTACTCGTACTGTAGTACAGCATAGAGATTCTCAGAGATGAT
>LRSR01012136.1:0-30737 GCA_001579985.1 Hypsibius dujardini
TCAACGTGAGATAGGAGCTCCTGCAAGGGGGAAAAGTGGTCGATGTGAAATATAGACATCCCTGACAAACACCGTAGAAAAATTTTCTTTAATCGATCTCAGAGCGAACAATATGATCGGCCTGAGTTTTTATAAACGATCTGAGTAAGTTAGAAGCCAAATAAATAACTGAAGCATAAATGCTTTGGGAGAATGCGGTTTAGGTTATGAAGTCAGAAATTACTGTCTTCTTCGAGGAAGTATTTTTATGGAAATTCCTTCAGCGCCAGAACATTCAATTCAATTTTTAGGCTACTAAAGCAAAACTGAACCATAAAATAATGGAAAAGAAGAGTAAAAGCTTCGCTCTGTTGAGAAAACAAGCCATTGAAATGGTCTTAGGAAGATTCCATCTCGACTATTACGATGAGTTTTCATAAATTGCACTTCCCCAACCACTCATCTACGTAAATTTCAAACGATTCAACTAAATTGAAATCATGAAAAAATTTAGAGATAAAATGCGTCAAAATCGGTCGAAAAAAAGATCTGGAAAATAATGTCAGAAAGCCGGAAAATACATCGTCTCTCCATCGTGGCGAGTTTTCATAACTGCTAATCCCTATTAATCACTCATTTGTGCAAATTTCAAGTGATTCAAGTAAATTGTAATCATAAAAAAATAACAGGGCGATTAAAGATCTGCTAAACTAGGTGGAAAACAATATCTGAAAATAAGTGTCAAAATGCCCGAAATCCCATCACCATCCCGCAAAATGTATTGTAACACAATTCATTTCTTAACCAATGAAATTAATAATTAAAATTCAACGAGGAAATTAAATTCCCAATCAATTAAAAATAACCCCAGCGACCCACCTTCACACTAACGTCCTCTACCTTCGGCGTCTTCTTCTTCTTCCGATCAGTCTTTTTCCTCCCGTTCGGGTACCGGCCCAAATCAACCTTTACCGGCGTCGTTGCCGCCGCCGCCGCCGCGGGAGCCTCCATCGATATGGTCGGTGCCAGCAGACCCAACAAGGGGCTACTTCCCAATGCTGCACCGGGTGGTGGGGGAAGATTCTTTTTTGCGGCGCCTCCGAGCTTCAACAGCAACTTGGGCTTCTTCGTCCCCTCCGACGTCAAGCTGGACGTCTCACTGCCTGCCCCACCCGTTGGATACGCGAACGGATCCTCACTGGACTTTGTGGACTCGTCGGGGAAGGCATCCATCCCGGCGGAGGAGGTGGAAGCCTCGCTGCCATTGTTGCTGGCGGAGAGATTGCTGAAACGGATCTTCCGTTTCAACGACATCCTGTGCAAATACCAAAATAAAGACTGCGTGAAATGAAGGTATGCCAGCAAGTTTCGGGTGTCACTTTACCGTGGGAATTTGGAATTTCCCGGTGCAGTCGCCGGAAATGCAGCGGATTGCGAAATAAAAAGCGGAAATGTGGAGGACTTTTTCGTGCTGGAAAAGTGCGAAGGCTGAAATTTTAAACTGCCAAGCAGGCTGCGCGCTTGGGGCCAAAGCCCATTAAACCACACATCCAGCCCAGAAAATATGGTTCTCTGGCGTGGTGGGTGTCTGCCGCAGGCAGAGCACAGTGCAGTGCACTGCCATGCAGCATCCAGCCCGCGCGTTCAGACTTTTAGGGCCAGCACGAAGAATTACCCGTTCGCGTATAGCAGTTTACCGCTCATACGAAAACAGACGGACGGACGTTCAGATGGCCGGAAGAATCACGGATGGAGGGACAAATGGACGGACGAGCGAATGGAAGGACGAACGGACGGATAGACGGAATACGGACGGACGGATGGATCGCGGATACAGGGATAGACGGGCGGATAAACCAACGAACGGCTCGCCTGCTTATATGTCTATTAGCTCATCTGTCTTCTTGGCTGTCAATCGCTCCATATGTCTGTTTGTTTTCATGCCTGGATGTCTCTGCCTCCCAGCTTAACGGTTTGACTTAATGTCTGCCTTGCCTACCTCTCTTTCTTTTCTAAATGTCTGTTTGTCTTTCTGTGTCAGACAGGCAGACATTAAGAAAGTAAAATTAGATAGGCAAGGATCAAATAGAGTTTAGACCACTTGTATTCTCTTGGACCGCAGATCTCGCATTCTGGCTGATGATGGACATTTCATATTAGCATTAATACTTTTCGTAAAAATACCATGTCACATTCGTAATCGTACCAGCAGATCACGAACGAGAAAATCAAAAATGAATGTATCCAGAACGAGCTAGTTAAACATGATATCGAAGTAAATCGACCAATCAGTTCTCCTTGTTTGAGCACCGTAAAACACGTCAGACAAAAAAGTTGGCGGAATTAAAAGAACTCCGAAATTAACACAAAACACAAATCAACTTCCAAATGAGAAGCAGCCAACTCGAATCACGTTTCTAGTCAGAAATCCCTCATGGTCCGGTAAAACACAGGTCACCAAATCTCAAGAGACAGATCAAACCCAGTGTTTATTCTTCAAACCGAGGGTCTACTGGTAATTGTAGAAGCTCGAATCATCCATATCCGCGACGGCGCCATCCGAGATGTACCAGACGTGGTCAGGCAGCCCGCCCGCCGGGCCACCGATGGAGATCCGCAGCAGCAACAGTTGAGAAAGTTCGTCTTCCCGGCGCGTAATCGGAGCCGCTTGTCCAATCTGTGACCCGTAGCGATGATCGTTCATCATTGCTGTCACAGCCGGCCCAGGGTTGCCCTTAAGCGTGTCGTCCTAAACGAAAGCAATAAACATGAAACCGGCACGTATAGGAATCTACGAAATTTGAAAGGAATCTCCAGAGATCAAGTACCTGATTTATAAGGCAGCCGCTCCTAAATTCCTCCTTGACGGATGGTGCATACCTTGCGATAGTACAAGCCCGGCACGTTATCCAACTCAAACATCTGATCCTGGGCTCCTTGCATGAGCACTTGAGCGGTACAGTGACTGTGATGACTGGAGCCTCAAAAAGACAATGTTTTAACAGAATACAAAATGGGTACTTCAAATATTAAGATACTTTTTTATTTTAGAAAAGATAGTATTTTATTGAAATTTAAACACGTTAATCAAACAAACACCAAAATCAAAACAAGTGACGCAAAGGGAGGTTAGCGCAAAACGACGAATCAAACAACCAATCAATCACTCAACGCCGCAATGAAACCTGGACTCACCTGTCCTCGACTCTGACGAAAACTGGAAGAGCCACCCGCAGCCGTTTCTGCAGCGACATACTACGAAGCGACAAACGTTAATCTGCTCAGCGCTCTATATTCGCCGGCAGACAACAACGCCATTTTTGGCAGATCCGCAATACAAAACGGTTGAGGGTGAACGACGGTTGGGAGACTCGATTCGTTAGCGAGTTTTTGGGATTACGGTGTACAACCAGATACATACAGCCAGTATACATGACTTTTTATCCTACTGTTTTAATGCCATTTTTGATTCAAGTAGAGGGACAGACAAATTCAAGACAAACAGAGAGACAGAACAGATAAGAAGATGGACATGAAGTTACAATAGGCGGATAGAGACGAACAGCGATGATAGACAGACAAGACAGACAGAGACAGACAAGACAGACAGAGATAGACGAACTGACAGACAGACAGAAATACAACGGATAGACAGACAGGCGACTTTTACAATGTCTTAGTGATTCAATTTCTGCTTTTTTTCAATTCCTGTTCAGCAAACCTGGCCACTAATTATCAAACTGAGTTCTCTAACCGTTGATAATCGTATTGGCAGACTTTTCCTTTTAGAGTGATCTTGTGGATAAAAATAACGGAAGGTATTTTGACGGTTGGTTCTCGGCTATGCGTGGTCCTCCGATATATAGGGCACACATTCCTAGGCAAGAGTACAGGGTTATAATGAGACTAGTGCTGTCTGTCGAGCGATATGTTTGGGTAGTTGATGCCTTACTTGTCGAAAAGACGGTCTTTCTTTAAGCCGACGGTAGTAATCGGCCAGGTAGATTCGGTCCGTCACGTCCCACAGCCGGCCTGCCAACCCCAGAAGGTCTAGGCGGGCCAGCAAAATGGCCAAGGCAATGTCAGCATTGGTGAAATCCTTCCCGAATAGCCACTCGTAGCTGTCCTTGCCTGCTCGGTGAGCGGAAGGGTTTTACTAAATCGTTAAACGAAGAACAACACAGGCGGACGAAGCTGTAGGCAGACAAACTGACAGGCAGTCAGATAAAGAGTCAGACGAACAACAGCAAGCCGACAGACAACAAGACGGTGAGACAAACACAGAGGAAGAAATAGTGAAGTAAGCAAGTATGTCAGTCAGACAAGCAGGCAGACAGGCAGGCAGAAAAACAGACATCCAGACAATTGAGGCAGACAGACAGACCGACAATGAGGCAGACAAACAGACAGATAGACCGATAAGCACGCAGGTAAACTGACGGCCAGCGAGGGGCACACAGAATGGCCAAGTAGACATACGGACACAAGCGGACCTCTGTTTTCGGCAGCGTTAATTCGCAGGAGGCCGTCCACGTTATCCAGGTATCTCTCCAAATTTTTAAGGAGATCATAGATGGTCGCAACATTGGCAACTTGGACTTCCGTTGCAATGACACGTTCGAGTTTGGCACGGTAGGCGTCCGCCAGCTCTGGATACTTGACGATGTTCTCTTCTAGCACGGCTCGGCGATTGACTCTTTCTGCAGTCGATAAGAAAGGCTTTAACAACGAGAAGTCAATGAAAAGATTCGCGCTAATTAAAAACACTTCAACAGTTTTAAGCATGCAAAAGCCCACGTAGACAGACATAGCCATAAACAAAGACACGAATATAGCCACAGACACTGGCACAGACACTGGCACAGACACGGGCACAATCATGGATTCCCGGAATTGCCAGGTATTCCCAGAGAAATGTTTGTTTACTTGAAAAGTTTTCCATCGTCTTCTCTGGAACCTTGGCGCCCTCCAGCAGAGTGGGGTTCAAGACAACGCCTACGGTAATCTCGGCCATGGGAAGCTGGCAGCACTCCCGTCGAAAGGCTTCTATTTCCTCCTGCCGCTGTCCTTGAGGCTTGTCTGTAGACACGAGGAAATTGAACAAAAAGACTTGTCAAGGTTGGACGTACAGTACGTATGTCTGACCGTTAGTCAATTTTGTCAAGGGAACAAAACACACCGTGCACTGAGATCTGGTCCAAATAGTCAATGATGGGTTGAGAGCCGTCGATAATCTTCCCGTTGTGCGCCAGTGCAGGGACCTCACAGGCTGGATTGATGCGTAGGTAGTCGGGATTGTAGTTTTCTCCTTTGACTAAGTCGATCTCCACCTTCGTGAAGGGGATTCCTTTCTCCACACAAGCCAGTCGAACCTGAAAATAGAGTTACAATATTCTGCAAACGTCCGCATCTGTCTGTCTGTCTGTCTGTCTATTTGTCTGTGTGTCTGTCAGTCTGTTTACCTATTTGTTTGTTTGTCTGTGTGTCTGTGTGTCTGTATGTCTGTGTATGTGTCTGTGTCTGTGTCTGTGTCTGTGTCTGTGTCTGTGTCTGTGTCTGTGTCTGTGTCTGTGTGTGTGTCTGTCTGTGTGTCTGTGTGTCTGTCTGTGTGTCTGTCGGCATGAAGGTCTGTCTGTCTGCTTGTTTGTCTGTCGGCCGTCCTGTCGTTTCATGCCTGTCTGCCCCACTTACCATTTGACTCCAGTAGGAAGAGTAATACTGATAGATAACCACTTTCGAGCTGTCTTCCGGCAAACCATTCTTCACCGCGTCCGCCATCACTGCTGACTGGATCGGGTAGAAATACCAGTCAAGAGGCAAAAACAAGCGACGTTGCTGTCAATAATGGCTCGTCCCCTTTTGCGTGAGATTTCCACGAAATTATTCAGTAACGTAGGCTTTATCTGGAAAGTCAAAATGAAATTAGAATTGCTTGGATATTTCAGGGAAAATAGAATCACCCGTAGATAGACACGATCACTACTCGACACGAGTCGAGAAGGAGATGGGCTGAGGTGAAACGGAAACCACAACAGGTATTTTAATATACCGCCGCACCGAAGGAGATGGATGCACATATACTAGTCTACAGCCTCCTAAATAAACAAAAATCCGTTTTGTTGGCGGCTTACAACGCAAACAAAAATGGTCTGCAATTTTTCGCGCTCGGCGCACCACCACGAAAATTGTAGGAAGCGGCCTCTTAACAAACAAGATTAAGCATTTGGTGTCGGGAAAACTGTGTAGAGAAATGGTGTTGCAGCACCTTACAAGTCAAGGCAGCACATGCGGTCACAATCGTGTTTTGTTATCTAATCAACCGCCTGCGATCGCAAAATTCAGACGACATTCTGGCGTTGATGAGTCCGCCATCGATCGAGAAGATGGACGGACAGACGGTGCTAAAGACACGGAAGGGAAATCATCTTTCTCCTTATCGCTCTCGCTCCAGAGTTCAATAGTTAGGCTATCGAATGATTTGGGGGCCAAACTGTCTGCAGAACCAAAGGGAAACAATATAAGCCAACAGACTGGTAGACAGGAAAGTGAGACAGACAGAAAGCCAGCCAACCAACCAGACAGTTAGACAAACAGACAGACAAATAGACAAACAGGCAAACAACCATACAAGAAATTTTATAATATTTGTCCCTTCAAACCAAATTTTAGGCAGATATCTCAAAAAGACACAGGAAACTCAGTTTTAGAGACTGCAGAGCAGAATTGCCCATACATTGTGTACAGTATGGAGGACGGTCTACCAAGATCGCGCTCATGAGATTGCAGAAGTTCCAGACTCAGACAGTGATATTTCAGATTCTTTAGCCAAACGCAATTCGCCACATAATTTTGGCAGTTTAAGACCCTGTGTGCGTCCGCGATCCAGATATCTTGATATAGGGAGGATGGTTGACAGTCACGCGAAAGAACTGTGCGGAACACATTGCTGCAAAGAGAATAATATGTTGTGACAACAAGATGAGGCAAATAGGGAGTCAACACATATACTCAGGTAAAGGAGAAAAATACACAGATAATAACACACAGACAAACAATGAACAGACAAGCAGACAGACATGTTGACTAACAGACCGACCGACAGACAAAACAGATAGGCAGACAGAGAAACAGAGAGATAGACCGACATGCAGGCAGGCAAATAGACAGACAGACAAACAGACAGACAGAGAGACAGACAGACAAATAGGTAGAAGGACAGAACAACTGACATGTAGATCTGCGATCAATGACTTTTGAAGTACCGGGTACCTGCATAAAAGAAGGTCGCTTCTTGAGGCGACGATAATAATCGGCAAGAAATATCCGCTCTGTTTCATCCCAATACTTTCCGGCCAGTCCCAGGAGATCCACTCTGGCCAGGATACAGGCGAGAATCATATCAGCGTTTGTGAATTCCGCGCCGAACAACCAGGACTCTCCTTGCTGCGGGAGGGGATTGCCGTTAGAGTTGTTGCGCAGGAGGAGATCAACTTCGTCCAGGAATAACACCAAACCATCGAGCAAGCCTCGAAGTCTCGCTGGGGTGGAAATCTGGTCTTCACTGTGAAGAACCCGTGCAAGCTTTTGCTGGTAGGCTTCTCTGAGCTCTGGATGGGCAGCAATCTTTTCGTTGATCACACTCACTCTGTTCACACGGCCTGGAGAAATCACATATAAAATGTCTGTCTGTCTGTCTGTCTGTCTGTCTGTCTGTCTGTCTGTCTGTCTGTCTGTCTGTCTGTATGTCTGCCTGTCTATATGTCTATATGTCTATATGTCTATATGCCTGTATGTCTGCATGTCTGCCTGTCTGCATGTCTGCCTGTCTGCCTGTCTGCCTGTCTGCCTGTCTGCCTGTCTGCCTGTCTGCCTGTCTGCCTGCCTGCCTGCCTGCCTATGTGTTTGTGCGCCTGAATGCTATCTGCATATTGTCCGCTTCTGTCGATGGTCTCTCTTTCTCTCTTCAGTAGCAACTTACTGGCCAACCTAGTCCGAAACATCTGCGAAAAGTCAGCTAGTTCCAACAAATGTGCGTCTCTTGTCACACCGAGCGAAATCTCGCTCACAGGCACAGTCATGCAGCGCCTTCGAAAAGCATCAACTGCCGGCCTTGCTTCCGCATCGGTTCCTAAAAATCAAAATCCACTGTTAGTAATAGTGGTTCATTGTCGCATAGGAACATCCTCCTCACATTAGCTTCAGAAAAGCAACCACTCCGAGGCGAGAAATACAGTACTCGTACCTCGGTGAGCAAAGCGATCCAGGTAATCAATAATTTCTTGAGATCCACAGATTACAGTCTCTTCCGGCGGCGATCCGATCTTCAGCACCGGGATCTCACAGGCAGGATTCAGGCGAACAAAATCCGGCTCGTACGTCTGTCCCTGTAAGTAGTCCACGTCAATCGTTTGGAACGGGAATCCCTTCTCTACCATTGCCAGTCGAACCTACGAGGCAAAGGGGAATCAGCATGAAAGTGCTATTGTGAATCAAAACCTCAGATACTAAGTAGACAAACAAACCGACGGACAGACAGACAGACAGGCAGGCATGCAGACAAGCAGGCATGCAAACAGGCAGGCATGCAGACAGACAGGCATGCAGACAGGCAGGCAGAAGAACAGACAAACAGACAGAGTCAGAGAGGTAGACAGACAAACCGATGCACATCCGGATGCAAATTCAAAACACTTCGAAAATGTCGAGTGGTTAACAAACAACTTTAGCAGGACGCACCATTTGGCAGTAGTACGAGACCCTTCGATTGTAGAGCGTCAGGAAGGGTAGTCCACCGTTATGGTTCCCGTTTTCCCCCATTGAATGAAGATTTACGGATACAGAAAAAAGGGAAGGTAGAAGAAAGAGGATTGCGCGTTCCTGTGCGAAAAGGGGGCTCGCACAAAATTGGAAACGATTCGCATCCGCGTGACGTAAATTTATGGGTTGGAGAGGCCCTCACACTCGTACCGTAGTACGGTGGGTAGAAGTACCAGCTGATGCGTAAAAAAATCGACACTACGCAGACGCATGCTTCCCTGTCAGTCTGTGTTGCGACCAGGTGTGGCGGTTTGACGGTGTTTCGAATTGGTGGTGTCGGCGCAATGAATATCACACACACACGTCTGGAGAGCCCCAGGCACCCTATTTACTGTATATATATGCCTATGAGAGTGGAAGTAGTACAGTACAGTACGAGCACCTGAGTAGGGAACCGCTCAATGAAATGCAACAGGGAAGAGCACTGGAAGCGCCGTAATTGGAAAGTCGATAAAATTCGCAGACAATCGCGTAGGACTCCGCAGACAGCCGAATAAAACACAAGCAGACAACCCAACTGACATACCAGCCCGTTTACAGACAGACAACGATCGAGAGACCGACAGATAAGGACAGCCAAGCAAGACCCTTACGGACAAGGACTAGTAAGCAGACAGACATAGACATTCAAAAAGAAAAGGCCAGTCAGTGACAAACAGGAAAATAGGTTACAAACAAAGACTGTGCCGCAGACAGACACACAGATAAGTCAAGGATAGACAAAACATCCTAAAAGACAAACCCAAAGCCCTTAACAAGCAAAAGCTGGACGAAGACAGAAATGCCTAGAGATAACCAACTAAGTCCAATATTAAGAATTTAGACTTCGTCATCGAACAGCCAGTTTAGTTTCTCTTGTCGAAGTCAGTTTCAGTGTTAGATCAAGAACCTCTTCATCGCATCAGCCGCAAAGGGGTTGATTATGCTATAAAGTTGTCAAGCAATATTCATAATTAAGCAATTCACCCATTGTAGTTCCAGAGTAGTCTGTAATCTGTATGAGATAGCAGAACTGTCTCTTTACTTTCGTCGCTTCAGAAAGAGGACAGCAGCTAAAGTGAGAGCACCAACCACGGTTGCCACTCCCAGAGCCGGGAGACCATAAGAGAGGAGCAGGCTCGATCCGCCCAGTGAGATTAGGTCGCCGGTCGTGATATGCGTGATCGCGACCTAAACAGAAAAAGGAATATGACTGTCCACCATTGGAGATGTCAATCTGTGTATTTACTTGTCTTTCTGTCTGTCTTTCTGTTTGTTTGCCTGCCTGTCTGTCTGAGTGCCTACTGGTTTGTCTTTCCGTCCATGTTGTCTGCCTGTCAGTATGTCTGTATGTCTGCTTAATAGTCTGCCCATTTATCTGCTTGAATGCCTATACAAACATCTGTTTGGCTGATTGCGTATATAATTGTCTGCCTGCCTAAGTGCTGATACATTGGTATGTCTGTCATAATGACTTTGTCTTAAGTCTCATTAGCCTCTTCCTCCTTCCAGCGAACCTTCTGATAGGACGCTCTGTCATTGAGACGCTGGTAGTAAATGGCAAGATACGGTCGCGTCGCGATGCTCCAAAAGCGTTGCGCCAGTCCGAGAAAGTACAGCCGACTGAGGAGGATGGCCAGGGAGATGTCGGCGATGGTGAACTCCGCCGAGCATAACCACCAATCCTTTCGCGCTAAAACGATGAAATATTTAGATCGACTGTGAAGCAAGCTACGGAAAACTGAAAAATGATAATGCAATTTGAATGGGGGGAAGTTGTATACCGGCAACGGAAGTGTTCATCCGCAGGTGCTCTTCTATCTTGTCTAGGATGGCCTCGACCTCGTTGAGGGCGCCGTTGATGGCGTGGATGTCGTCCACTTTCTCGTCGTTCGCCTCGACCCGACGCAGCTTGGCGGTGTAGCTGGCGCGGAGCTCCGGATGTTTCTGGATCTGCCTAGCCAGCTGCGTTTGTCGTTGAAAAAAGCGATCTGAAAAAACACCCGGAAACACCAGTCAATTGCGTCAATTGCGCCGTGTATGTTCAGCCAAATGATCCACTAGGACAAACAAGAAGGGATTGACTGCCTGGCTTTTCGGATCCTCAATATACTTCCTTGTCTGTTTGAAAAAGTACTAACTTTTGCTCTGTTGGAGCGATTGTCTGTCTGTCTGCCTGCCTGCCTGGGTACTTCTCAGGCTGACTAAGCGAGGCTGCAGCGTTAACTATATCTCGCTCTATTGTCTGTCTGCTTGTCTGCCTGTCTGCTTGTCTGCCTGCCTGTCCACCTATCTATCTATATGTCTGTCTTAGCCGTATACGCTAGTTCACTGATTGTCTGTCAGTGACGGACCTCCTAGATGCTTCCGCACAAAGTCCGGGACTTTGATCTTTTCTAGCAGTTCGGCGTGGCGAAAATATCCGTAAGTGATGAATTCGACCGGGACTTCGTCGATCGCCTCCCGCAGATAACGGCACTTATGAAACTCCAGACCCGCCCTGTCCGCCGGTTGAAGCTGCGTAAATCCTACAAGGAAATACGACAGTAAAAAGCGTCTGCCCAAAATTGCAATTAAAAAGAATCTATTCGACATAATATAAACACATTTCAAATTGTCTGGGCTTTTGAATAATCATTTTAAGCTTAACAAAAATTTTACTTTGCTGATTTAAATAAATTTGTGTATTATATAAATGAAATATTAGCTAAATACACTAATATAAATTACACAGATTTTAAATATAATTTTAAAATAAAAGTTCTAAATTTTTAAGCATTTAAACAATAATAAACTTTAGATGCTAAACCACACACCTCTCGTACCTTGAATGAAATTGTCCTCGAGGTAGTCGACAATTTTCTGAGAGCCACTCACAATTTTCGTCCCGTGACGGAGGACCGGCACCTCGCACGCCGGATTGATCTGCACAAACCACGGCTCGTAATTCTCCCCGGTCACGATATCGATGAACTCCAAGCTGTGCGGTATGCCCTTCTCCAACAGAGCCATGCGAACCTGCAGAAAAAGAGAAAAATGAAAAACAGTCCAATCAATCAAACAATCTATCGACTGATGCACTCACCACGACTTTATTTTTCTTGAATTAAATTAGGAAAGTTGTTGATATTTAAAATTCCCTACAGAGACAAACAAATAAATATTAAATAATAAAAAGAGTGCATGACGAAAAATAGTAAAATGGAATCGTCTGAAAGTATTGAGAGTTTGGCAAAAAAAATGTAATTGATCGCACGAATCAATCAATCAACCGAAGGATCGATCACATGATAAACAAGCCATAATGACTCTAGACTTTTAACTCCCGTGCATGACATCGCAGATTCGCATTTATTTTATTTTAGTCTATCTATCTCATAAAGTGAATGATTTCTTTTATTTAATGAAGAGACGAGCCAAGAGCATGACTGAAGACAAGTTTAGACAAGCAGCCATGAAAGGAAACTAACTTTATAGGACAATTAGAGACAATCAAGAGATCAAACAACGGCCTCAACAATCAATCGAGCTGAGTGTTTTGGTGACTCACTTTCTGGCTGTAGTACGACAACGGATAGTAATACAGCACGACCGGTGCTTTTCCCGGATTAACTGCTTCAGCTCGCGCCATTCTCCGAGGAGGAGGCGAGATAATTGGAAGGAAGCAGGACGAAAAACGTGGACGACCTCAGAAAAAAATTTCAATTATACAACATGTGCGGTATCCCCAGGTGCGCGATGCACAACATCGGTGACGAGTGGGCGCGCGTGCGCAATGCACAGATAGTGCACACATCGTCGTCTTCAGAAAAAAATCCAACAAAAAAGTCTCATTTTCTTTCGCGTTTCTCAACACTTTCTTTCCGATTTTCTCCTCGCTTTTCACACCGAAAATTTTTCTCATCATTCCTGCGTTTATCCGACCGAAATTTGTGCCAAAAAGTGCACATCTTAATATTTGCCTGGCGATTGCAACACACGATGGATGATCTCAGAGGCTTCGAGTTGTGGAAGCAAGGTGCTGAAGGCCGCATCTACCGCGGAGTATTCTTCGACCGACCGGCCGTCGTCAAGGAACGCTTCACCAAGGCGTATCGCCATCCTTCCCTCGACCAGCACCTGACACACGAGCGGTTCCGAAACGAGGCGAGAATGCTGGTGCGGTGCAAAGCCGCAGGTAGGAAGCATGACGAACTGACGGTAGAAATAATTACACTAGCTGCTGGGAGAGTGCCTAATGAGACGCTTCACTTGAGACTAACCCTTACGCACTTTCCCTGTGCCATTAAAGTTTATTTCTAATGCTGATTTCCATTTTTCCCTAAAAATCTCGTTTTCTTGGTTGGTTTAAATTTATTTTTCGACACTTATGGTCGTAAAACGACACAGGTTGTCTAAAAACTGATCCAGAATCAATCGGGATGGCAAAAAAGTGGCGTGGAGAAATTTGAATTTTTTTTTATTAGTCAATCGATCAATCAAAGTCGACAGCCGCTTTGAAGTCGGAGTTTGTACTGAACTGATTGATTGATTGTTGATTGGCGTCAACGTCACTCCAGCAAATCAATTAATCACTTATACGGTTTAATCTGCTCTTGTACAGGTTTGAAGGCTCCGACCGTCTACTACGCCGATTATCAAACCAACCGTCTCTGTCTGGAGTACTTCACCGAATGCCGGACTGTCAAGGACTTTATCGATGCGAAACTCGGGGAAAGCGACGAGAAAATGCTCGTCGCTTTGATGGAGCTCATCGGGAAGAATGTCGCCCTGCTCCACGACAGCGACATGATCCACGGTGACCTGACCACCTCTAATCTGATTCTCCCCATCCCGCACGACCGGTTGGACCTGCATTTCATCGATTTCGGGTTGGGCTATGTGAGCCACTCGGCGGAGGACAAGAGTGTGGACCTGTATGTGCTCGAACGCGCCTTCCTCAGCACCCATCCCAACACGGAGCGGTTGTTTGCGCGGTTGATGCAGAGCTATTTCAAGGCGTGCCGCGTGGATGGGAGGGAGATTGCGCGCAAGTTCCACGAAGTCAGGATGCGCGGACGGAAGCGGGTGATGATCGGTTGACACCCTCATCAGCAGGTAAGATTGTCGATTACGACTCTTGTCCATGTCGAGTTTTTATCCCATTTTCCCTATGTGGATTGAGTTTGTGCTGACTCGTCCGGAGTCGCCTGGATGAGTTACAGTTGGTGAGAGCTCAGGAAGCGATTTGGGGAGGGTTAGATTTGGAATAGGGAGCTTTCAGGCATGCGTAGAGGAAGACGCCTTCATGAAGTCAAGCATTCGTTCCGACGCCTCAGCGCAGTCGACCCGACCAGCAAACGAAGCTTTTAGAATGAATAACTGAGGTTTTATGTACTGCGGAATATCAGAGATTTGAGAGGAGAAAGCGTCGTAGTTAGTTTGTAGTCAGAACTGGGTCTCTGCGACGTGTGATTTGTCTTTCGACCTTGTACCTTCTCTGTGAGTCAATATTGCTTGGTCTTTTCTTGTTCTTGTTTCTTTTATGCAGGCAGGTAGGCAGGCAGATAGGCGAACAGACAAATTGATAGACAGAGACCTATTAACCGACAGACAAATAGATAGACGGACAGACAGAAGGACGGTAGATAGACAGACAAATAGGCTGACAGGCAGTCAAGGGGACCACCATATGAAGGTTTGAAACAACTTCTCTTTCCGTTCTTTTTATTGTCAACTTCAGATCTAGCTGCAAGGACGCTTCCAAAAATCCAAACACAAAAAAACTTGTAAAACAGTCCATTCCAAACCTCCGAAAAAACACACGTCCCGGACCTCTATCTCGTTCGCTCCCAACTACCACCCCACGGGTAGAGTTCACCTGGATCTCTCGCTACACCCATCCCAGCACCGAAACTCAAACTCTTTCTCCCCGTGAAAATCAAAAAAACACAACCGCTTCACAAAAGCGAAAAAGAATTCCCATCCGTGCGTGCGAAGAGAGCGCGAGCGAGCGAAAAGTTAACTCAAAACAACAAAATAAAAAAGATACACTGTCTCCTTGTGGTGTGTTTGTGTGTATGTCAAGAGAGACTGCGGAACAGCGTGATTGGAGGATGTATTTACAGAGACATTAGTAGCAGCGCGGCGGCATGCGATGATGATGAGGACATCGATCCTCAAGGACGTCTCCCGACTAAATCCCCTAGCCAGATTTCTTCCACGAGCGCAACCGCGTCCGGAACTCGGTCGGCTGCTTCGGGCAGCGAATCTCCTTCAGCACGACCACACCTGCGTTGTCCGCGGGATTGTTGATCATGTACAACGGCTCGGTGGAGTCTTCCCTGCCGCTGCCTGCCAGCGAGCTCCCCAACAGACTGTGCTCGCCGGCGACGAGCAGCCGCTCATCATCGTCCTCCATCGGGCCGTTTTCGCAGCATGAGTTGTCCGCGTGTTCGTAGGTGGTGAGGCTCTTGGGGAGGTCAGCAGCGGCGGCTCGGGCACGTAAAAAACGCCCACGAACCTTTCTCCCCTCAAGGAGACTGAGATGCTCGTGCTTCTCCTGTACGACGTGAACTTTGATGTTGGGCGCGGGTTTGATCTCGAGCGGGGGAAAAATTACCGCCGGTTTGGCGGCGACAGTGGGACGCGTTGGGGCCGTGGGAAGCGGCTTGAAAGTCGAGGACGTCGCTGATGGGGTCGCGTCTTCCGCGGCACCGGGGGGTGCGCCCAGGATGAATTCGACCCAGTCAGTGATGGAGGCGAGGCTGGGATCGGGTTTAACGGTGGTGGTGGTACCGGGGGAGGTGTTGAGGGGTGGTTGCCGCTGGGTGGAGAGCTCCTGTGCGTAGTGCAAGACTTGTCGGAGAAGATCCGGCGAGATCTGCCTGACTTCCGCGTGACCGGCCATGCAGAGATCGGCAAAGTTGAAGGAGAGCTCTTCCTCCTTGGCGGCCAGCTTGTTGTTTAAATAGTTGCGGCGTTGGAGGAGGTCGTACATTAAGCGAATCTGCAAGGCGGAAAGAAAAGCACCGTTTAGTATTGCTGCTTTGATCAATTTAAATAGTGAATTTAAAATATGCCGAAATAGGCTTTTTTATTTTAATTGAAAATCGGACACCTTCATGCAGTTATGTGTTGGTTTTTAATTTAATTTAAATTGTGGACTGTTAACCCCATTCTAAATCAACAGTAATTTCAATTCACTTTTATTTCAGATAAAAAAAATTTCCAAGCTAGTCTAAATGAGACTGATTTTTAATTTAAATTCAGAATCTCGATTTAAGCAACACTGACCCCGTTGTAAATTATAGGTGCCTAATTAATCGATTCGGCTTACGTAAAATCGTTTTTTAATGTAGTTTAAATTCCAAACTCGCTTTCGATTTAGCTTATGAATTGAAAAAAACCAAATCATCCAACCACTTAATTAATCAATCAATACAATCAAACTTTATTTTAACATTTAGTGCACATATCAATCCGTTCAGTCAGCCATTGGTCAATCAATGAATCGATAGCATAATTTCTTCTGAAGCCAAGTACAATCCAACAATCAAGCGATAGGACAGACTCGCCCAAAAAAGGCGCGACCTACCCTCTCCGCGTCGTGTCGCAGGCGTTGCGCGTAATTGACCGTAGTCATATTCCAAGCAGCCAGCAGGGAGACGCGCCGGTAGTCAAACACGCCGGCCGGAGGAAACACGAGCGGCTGATAAAAAGTATCCTGAAAGAATAATTCTGGATGAGTTCCTCAATTGATTGATTGATTGCTTAGTCGGTATTCCCGTGTACTCGCGGATATACCTGGAGTTTTAGCTTCCAGTACTCCCAAATGTCAAAAGCGGTTTGGGATGTGAGGCCGAAACTCCTGCCGAGGTTGAGGTGGTCCAGATGGTCGAACGTGCTCGGCGTGTAGGCGATGAACTTTAGCAGGACAAAGTAGTCCTTCTCGTGGCGTCGAGCAGTGCCCTCGGTGGTGCGATTGGTCGCGGAGAGGTCACTCTTCAGATGCACCAGAGTCAATTCGTTCTTCTGCAAACACCAAAAGGTCACAGAGCGTAAGAATCTTAGTTTTAGTCGAAGGAGGATAAGGATTTATTTCGCTAGTTTTTACCTTGACGTCCAACGCGCTTAGCATAGCTTCCATGTCGTGCGGCGATAGTTTCGGCCATTCTGTAAAAATGAAATGACACGGTAATTATTAAGAACGTGCTTGGGATTTTCCACTTCCACCGCTCTTTCAGCTAGCTATTCTGCAACTGCGGCCTGTATTGTCATCTGTCTGCGTGGGTTGTGTGTCTGGATGTCTGTCTGGGTGATGTGCCTGTACGTCTGTCTATAAGTTTGTTAGCCTGTCTGTCCATCTCTACGAGGATATCTTCCTTGTCTGCCATGTGAGTCCCTCTTTTGCATCAGAAGCGCGTCTGTCGCTGTCTAGATGTCAACCTACCACCGAATTCATGTCTGTCTGTCTCAAACGGGTTCTCAATTTAGATGATTGCGTTTAATGACTCATATCTACTGCTTGTTTGACTGTTCCATGGTCTGACTGTAAGAGTGGGAGTGCAAGAAACACCTACTTTTATCCCCGCAAAAGTTGTTGTACACCTCGAGCCAAGCGAAATCTTTAGCGCCCAGAAGGTAAAGCGGCCTCCTGTCAGCGACGGCGGCAACAGCGGAAATTGAGGTCGTCAGTTCGGATACCGGCTTCCCCTTTGCGCTACGCTTCTGCGGAAACTCGATCCTTCTGCTGGCAGAAAGGCTACACGCGGAGTAAGAGAGAGGGCAAATATTTGCAAGTTGCCGTCAGTCAGAGGAGGAGAGGGGAGAGAAAGCTGCTTAGGGCAGCACTTTAGCGATCGTTTACCTTGCCGGCTCAGCGACTTTCACAAAAGTGATGTTCCTACACAAAAGAAAAAAGTATGTGGTTAGAATTTAGAAAGACAGACAGAATTCGCTAGGCAGAAGTTCAATTACCCATTTGTCTGTCTTGCGCATCTCTCTCCTTTGTCTGATCGTCTATTTGTCTTTCTGTCTGTCTGTCTGTCTGTCTGTCTGTCTGTCTGTCTGTCTGTCGTCTGTCTATCTTCTATCTATCTGTCAATCCGATTGCCTCTCCGTCAGATTGTCTATATATCTGTTTGTGAGGGCGAAGCTATACGTACTTTCGAGGGGGTCGTTCAGTGGGCTCGGTGAGTACCTCAACCCCTCTCTTTTCCAGGGCATCCGCGTCAGCGCGCGGGAATTCCAGCCAGAACGGGGGCTCGCAGTCGCCGTCGTGCTCAGAGGTGTACCGGTCGCGAATGTTGTCCACGACAAATTTTGATGAAAGAATCTATTGGGAGGAGAGAATTACGTTTGTTGTTGGTCCGATGACATGCCCTGGGATGAAGTGCCACCTTGTGTAGAGAGGTTAGCTGAGAAATTTTGTGCTTACCACGTTGTCTGTGTGGGCGGTTCGCCGCCGCTTTGGATGCACGGCCACTTGACCTTCTGGAAATAAAAAAAAGCGCTCTATTAGTTAGTAGGGAAAATGTGGAAACTGGGGGAAAACGTCAGGATTTCATACTAGTACAAATTTGGAATATGTTGTTAGCAGCCTACGTGGCTGTCTGCCTATCTCGCCTACAGCATTCCCATTTTGAGCCCCTCGGAGGATGTTTGGCTCTGTTTGGCTGTCTGTATGTCTAATTGTTTGACTAGCTGCCTGTTTGTCTGTCTGTTTGGCTGTCTATCGATGTCCCTATCTGCCTGCCTGCCTATCTGTCTTTCTGTCTGACTAAGTACGTATTTGTTAACCTATCTGTCGGTACTTCCTCTGCTAATCCT
Organism: Hypsibius dujardini; assembly: GCA_001579985.1. Taxonomy (NCBI): domain Eukaryota; kingdom Metazoa; phylum Tardigrada; class Eutardigrada; order Parachela; family Hypsibiidae; genus Hypsibius; species Hypsibius dujardini. The sequence goes on from LRSR01012136.1 coordinate 18,586, forward strand.
TGATGTCTATCTCCTTGCCCGTGTACTTCCATGTCTGTGTCTGCCTGCCTACCAGCCCAGTGTCTGTCTGCTTGTCTGCCTACCATCTAGCCCTCCTAGACATACAGCACCTGAATCAATCCTGCCGACAGACCTGGACTTACCATTGTCAGAATGGCCGGAAATTTTCTCTGCTTGCTTCAAGAGTTCCTCCCGTTCGCGTTGGAGATGCGGCATCACACGGTGTAAGTTACTCCAATCAAGCAACTTAACAACGGGAGGGTGGTCAGGAGAGTCGAGAAGAGGCCCGATGAAATTGTGCTGCCTGCAAAAACAGCGCAACAGTTGTGAACACCATATTTCAGCCAAGCAGGTTTGAAATCGCTAACGGGTAAAGCGTGTTGTGTGGGGGCATAGTCCAGAAACTCCAGGTTCAGCTGCGGTCAGGCTTCAATACGGGTAGGTGAAGATAGTTCGCTTGCAAGGCATATAGTGCGGTTATTCAGGCCAGTAGGACCTGAGCCTATGATATACAATCGCATACATTCCATTCACAAAAAGCTCGTTGCATCTTTAAACTACGTCAGAGAGCTCTATATACAATTTCGAAATCAATTTTTACCCAAAAAAGTCATAGTAAATCTGTGCAATTTGTCGAGGCTTGAAAAGTGGCCAACTATGGCAGATTTACAGTCAAATTTAGGGGAAGTTGCTAAATGAATGGGAGCGACGCTAAAACAGCTGGGCCCAGTACGAAACCCAGAGCCTAGTTGCCAATCAAAAACTTAACGCTCACTTTTAAAGTGGAGAAATGAAAGAAACTCAATGAGGACCCCAAAAAAGTGTTGAAATCCCGAAAAGGACCCAATCGATCCCCGAAACGAGGATGGGATTGCGTTTTTTCGTAGGACAAGCTGGAAGCCCATGCGCAGTGGGTGCAGGTCTCCTTTCACGGAGGCCCACTTACACACACACGCCTGCTTGTGCTTGGCGAACTGTCAACACACACCACCTTCCACAAATCAGCCAATTTGAGGTGCTTCCCCACGACCTTTCCCCTTGAAAATGGGATTTTCGAAAAGAGCGATAAATTTCGGTTTGGGAACTTACCTCGGGTCGCGGATTAGCGGGTTGGCAAAAGGAGGGCATGGTGTAAAGCCATTTTAATTTCTCACGCAAAAATGTATGCCACGGGAAAAATGGAAGCAGCAGCGACCATGATCAAGAAACCAGACAGCTCGCTCTCTCATTCTCTTCTAGTCTTTCTGTGAGTTTTACTGTGTACGGCTAACGGCACGCTAGCTCGTGCGTTGCGTGCACATAACCAACGCTAGGCTCGCGTGCCGTTAGCAAAAACACGACCTGGCCTCTCTGTATAAATATGTGGCGCCAACGTGACGTCGCAAGACCACGTGAGGGGGCGGTCCAACCCAATGACCTAGACGCGAACTTTGGACGCTTGCCTGGGGTCCGAGCGACGTGGGGGGGGGGGAGTTTGGGGTCTGACGAATCGGCGAGTGAGTCATCGGGAAGTTCCGCACTTTGTGTGAGTCAGCTGAGAGTGTATGGTTCAAACCAGGTTCAAACGTAAGACTTCCAAGTGTGTGAAGCAGAGCCCACTGGGTGTACGTCCGACTGTGTAGACACGACAGGTTTAGGAGGGTAGGAGCCTATTATGTTTCTGCCGTAATCTAGTGGGAGTTTTATCGCATGTTTTCATCTCACCTCATTCTGCTTTCCAGAAGGTTTTCATTCACAATACTTGAAATCCCTCCCAACGACTTCTTCCTATATCCTGCAGTTCCAGTTATATTTGAGAAATCGATTAGCCATCATCTGGATTGATAATCTTATTGAGGCCGGTGCGTAAATTTGAGGCGTCCTTCATTTTTTCAGGGAATTTCTTCTTTGTTTACCTTTTTATCCCGAACATAATTTTCTTGATCGGTATTAAGTAATTCATTTCTTCCTTTCACTATTTTTGTTCGTTTGAGATTTGCTTATTGATCTATCTTGAAATTCCTGAGCGCGTACGCGTAATAATTAAAACGAAATTATAAAAAACTTCAAATAATTATTCATTGGCAGTGGACTTAAAGTTTAAATCATTCGCCATGTCAATCATCCTAGTAGGTCCTACTCCTACTACTACAAAGCGACTGCATTGTTAGTCGGCGCTGTTTCCGGTTCCGCCGAACATTTTTATCGCGCTCATTTTCCCCCTTCCTTCCTTCTTGCTTCACAGTTGTACTTTTTTTCTCGATTTTTTCAAATCGACTGATTATGCTTAGTTTTTTCAGGTGTGGAATAATAATTGTTCGTCAACTGCGGCGCGGGAAGAAATCACCTTCAAGAATGTTCTCCGGCGGAGGATCTAATCAGTACGCTCGGCTGAAGACCAACCTGCGACTGGCGCTGAATCGACTGAAGCTGCTGGAAAAGAAAAAGACTGAGCTGGCACAAAAGGCACGCCGCGAGATTGCCGAGTACCTCGCCACCGGGAAGGAGGAACGCGCTCGCATCCGAGTGGAGCACATCATTCGGGAAGACTATCTGGTGGAAGCGATGGAGATGCTGGAAATGTATTGCGACTTGCTGTTAGCCCGTTTTGGCCTGCTGGAACAGATGAAGTAAGCATTATGAAAGGGAAATTAGAGAGCATTTTCGGCTATAGGGAGACTCGCTCCTTTATGACAGTGTTCGATCGATTGATTGTTGAGTCCGCAATTAGCTGTACTACCGATGGATTGATCGGTTGATTGAAAGCATTGTATTTGTTGATTAATATTCTCGTTGATTAAGGGTTTTTTCATGGTATTAGAGATTCCGAAGCAAGCCAGGTGTTTTTTAAATCGTTTAGGAATGTGTTTTTTCACTCCGAGGAAGGCTGGGGTGTTGTTTTCGATTGAAAGGGATTTTCTTTACAGTACAGGGTTGATTGATTGATTGGTCGTGCTCGACAAGTGACTACAATTACGGTTGATTGATTGATTGGTTATGCTTGGCCAGTGGCTACGTTTGTAGTCGATTGCTTGCTATATTGACGGAATTGATGCCGTTGATTTTTATTCTCTCTGTTCCAGTTTTAATTAACGGCACTATTGGGTGTTCAAGAAAGATTTTTAGTTATTTAGTTTATTTAGAGATGAAATTGTTTCATTTGAAAGAAGCGTATTTGCTACATCTGAAGTAAAATGCTCTACGGTCTAAACTGAATTTTCGGACTTGAAAATACAGTTTTAAATATCGACTATAAATATATTGAGTTGTGTTCGATTTAAAATATGCACTGTAAAACCATTTTAAATGACGCTGATATTAATTCAAATTTGATTTAAGGTGCCGGAAAACAGTGTTTTATTCTAAACTGAATAATTTTTAATTTAATTTAAAATGAGGCTTTTTTACGTGCTGATATTTAATTTAATTTAAAATTAAAAAGCTTAATTTTAAGTGCTGTACGCGAGAATGCTTTTTTTCAAGTTGCGAAAGAACTCTTCGACTTTGATTTCTTCAAATCGAATGCGCTTTTCCTTCTGGTTAGAACGATGGATGAAGGCCTGGAAGAAGCCATCACTAGTATCATCTGGGCGACGCCACGGCTGCAGGCGGACATTGGCGAGCTGAAAGTGATCACGGAGCAGTTCACCGCCAAGTTCGGGAAGCAATATGTCGCTGCCGTGAAGGAGAACCAATTCAACACGGTCAACGATAAACTCATCCGCAAGCTGAGTGTTCAGGCGCCCAAGCGTCTGCTGGTCGAGCAGTATCTCATCGAAATCGCAAAGAGCCACAAAATCAGCTACGAACCCGATCCTCGCGTGATGATGGAGGAAGGCGGAACTGGTACGCTGTTGGATTTTGGGATGGACAACAGCCGGAATCTTGGCCCAGGCGGTGGGACGGGCGGATTTGGTGGTGGCAATGTCGGAGGAGGTGGAGGGGGTTTCGCGGCACCTCCGATCGCGACGGAGCCGCCGCCGCCGATTTATCCGGAGCGTGGGCAGAGATTCCAGGATTATGAGAACTCGTCGTTGGATCACTCCATGGAGGTGAGACATTCTTGTGTAGTTATTGTTGCGCCCAGTTATCCAGATTTCAAATAGAGAGGCAGCCAGCCAGGTAGGCAGATTTATAGTCCGAAGGATGAGTAGACAGACAGACAGACAAACAGACAGACAGACAGACAGACAGACAGTTTGCAGGAATATGCCTGCCTATCTGTCTGTCTGCATGTCCGTCCGTCTGCATTTCTTGTTTCTGGCTATAGTAGCATTTTCTTCTGTCGACGGAATCTAAATTACAATGGTCTTGCCATTTCGCTCCGTTGTAGCGTTTCCTTCACAAGGAACTGGAAGCGAACGATCCCAATCGCAGTTTGGAGTCTTCCATGACGCCGACCGCGCCGCCGCCGACTTACGAGCATTGTAAGCGATTGCGTTACTCGTCACCGTCACGCTGCATTGAAATGATTAAATATTGATGTGGCGTTTTGTTTTTAGCCCGAGAAGCTGGCGCGAAGGTGATTCCACCAGTGCCGACGCCGAGGAACGCGGCGTTCAGGCAGGACATACCACGACCGGCGGCGCCGACGACCACCTTCACCGAGCTACCGGAGCTGCCGTCCGTGCCGAAAGACGACGCAGAGGATGACAAAGGCAACGGCCACGACGAAGCTGGTTCGAACAGTCTCGACTTTGAGGACCTGAATAGACGTTTTCAGAATTTGAAAAAGAAAAAATAGTTTTCATCTTGCACCGTTTTTGTTCTTTCTTAATCCTCTATCCTTTATTGAACGCGTAGCTGTATCGAGTAGCTGGAAACCCAGCGAAGCCTAAACTGAATTTGTGCTTTGATTGTGTGCTCTTTTGTAACGAGATGTGCTGCTTCTAATCGAATTTGCACGGTACACTGTATACGCACCGACGTTCTCTCAGTACTAGCACGCGCCCAGTCGTTTAACACAGAAAAACAGACAGACAGAAAGGCAAACAAGCAGGCAGGCATAAAAGGCAATTGAACAGACAAACAGACAGACAGGCGGGCAGGCAGGCAAACAAACAGAAAGGCAGGCAGCAAGATTGACCAATAGACAGGCAGACTGGCTGACAGACAGGCAGGGAAACCGGCATACAGAAAGACCGAAAGAGAGACAAGCATGTATGTAGATACTCTGTTCAAACCGATACATAGACAATCAGACAGACTGACATTCCGAAAAGAGTTAAAATGGCAAAGTCGTGTAAAGACTAACCGATGGAAAGTGAAACGTCTGTCCGAAAGGTTGACGGTACATCCAGTATTAGACGGTCAGACTTTTGCAGTAGACTCTCGATCAGGAATGCCCGTTTAAAAAAATAGCGCCGTGATTGCGAGAATACCTCACGCTCGTTACTCGAAGGGAAGCATCGCTCAATTGGTTGGTCGATTCTTCAATTATAAAACAGAATGCATTCATGCCATTAGATTTATTGATTGCTTGATTGATTGAGATCAAATTTTGTTCCAATATTAACACCCTGTTCCGTAAGAATCAATGCTTTGTTCGTGACTGTCAAGCAGCACATACAGTCCTTTCGGTTGCTTGGTTGATTGGCGACACCTGTAATAATAGTTATGATCTGCGAACAAAAACGTCGTCGACGTGGTTATTTTTGCATTTCTTCCTTTTGAGAAATTGTTGTGAATTTAATCTGTCGGGTTTTTTTTACGCGGATTATTATTGAGGATAGATTTTGTTTTTGCTGTTGATGAAATCGGAAGAATGGAAATGGCCGTATTAATGGAGGATATATTAATGGAAGACGGCCAATGCCCGGAAGACGTCCGGAGGAATATTCGCACATTTCTCGCCGCGGATTTCGACCCGCAGGCCCACTCCCGTGCCATTTTGCAGCAGCCCTCACAGTCTTTGGCCGAACACCTGGCGCAGATTGAAGCCGGCATTGCCTCTTTGGATGGAAGTATTAAAAATCAGGTCAGTTTTGCATATCCGCTCATTGGTAGATTGATTGATTGGTCTGGTCAGTTTTGCATATTCGCTGTTCGGTGGATTGATTGATTGGTCCGGTTATTATGATCTCTTTTTCGAATTACAATATCAAAATAATCTCTCATACTAGAAGCTTAAACAAACTAAAAATTCCGTGCCTTCTGGCATTTATAATTATTTATATTAAAAAAAAACAGCATAAAATTAAAAATATTTTCAATTAACAATACCTATTTTCCATTTCCATGTATTATTATAAAGAGTCATCTAAAGTTTTTTTCGGAACAACCATAAACAGTGCTAGTAATTAATTAACTTAAATTAAATTATTAATTTAGGTGCTGCTGGCAAAAGATCACGACCACTTCACCGCCAATGTTTCCGCCGTGGACGCACTCGAAGCTTCCTTATCCAACCTGGTCACGTCCTCGTCGAATCTTCTTGCGCTGACCGAATCTTCCTTTCACCGGTTCCGCACGCTGCACGACGAATATTCCACGCGATTGGAGGCCTTTGCGAGGGTAAGGACGTCTGTGTGGGGTGCCTATAGTTGATTGATGAATTTGTTGCCTTTGTATTATTCTTCATTTTCTTCGATTGATTGGCTGATTACATAAGCTGTGACTATAATTATATTTTTCGCTATAAAGATTTATTTATAATTAAATGAGTATTTATTTTTGTCTAGTTTATTCGCCACCACTTTCATAGTTTTTTATCATTTTAGTTTTAATTAAAGGCATATTAAGTTACGTATATTCTGAAAATTTGGTGGTATTTTATGTAACTCAAAATAGATATCTGCTTTTAAAAATTATGCCTTAAATTTGATTGTGTTTATTTAAAATGAAATACCTTTTTTCGACAATTTCAAAAGTGTCGTTTTTGTTCAGGCCAAAAAAGCAATGGATCTTCTTCGGAAAGCCAACCGGATCAGCCAGGCAGCTAAACGCCTCCGTGCCTGCATGACCGATGATTCCGCGGACTTTGGGAAAGCCGCAGTGGTGGTAACGGAGATCGGTTCCCTATTTCAGGATTACGATCTGCAGTCGGTTACATTCGTCGAAACGGATCTCAAATTTGTGGCGGACACAGTCGCGTCTCTACCAAACCGAATTGTAGAGTCGCTCAGCGAAGCAGTCAGTACCCAGGATTTGGGAAAGATTGGCTTTGCAGTGGATGCTTGTCTGGTGTTCGGGAATGTGGAGGACGTATTAGCCGGTGTCGCAAAAAAATTCTTCAGTACCGTTCAAGTGAGTGTTATTTCTGCCTGTTTGTCTGTCTACTTACTTGGCATGCTGTCTGTCTATCTGTCTGTCTATTTGTCTATTTGTCTGTCTATTTGTCTGTCTGCGTGACTGACGGCCTACTTGCTATCTGTCTGACTGACTGACTGACTGTCTGTTTGTCTGCCTGTTTGTACTGTCTGCTCTGTCTGTCTGTCTGCTGTCTGTCTGTATCTTCAATAGTCAATCCATCATGTCTGCATTGAGGCAATGTCCTGTTGTCGCAGACGCTAATCGAAACCGGGCTCGATCATCAACAACTGGTGCAGTCAGACGCCAGCCGACCGACCACCAGCAGTGCCAAAAACTACCCTGGCCGGACTACCCTCCCCTCCGTCCAGAACAGTCCCGCTCTTCGAACCGCTTTCTGGGGAAAGCTGGACGTCGTCTTTGACGCCATCTATCAGCATCAGATCCGCATCGAACTGCTGGAGTCAGTCTATCTCGGCCGGTACGATTGGTGAAGCTTTTTAGGAAAATATACTTCACTAAAAGTTAAAATAAGGATGTCCCAAAATGTGAGTAAATGCTTTATACTTTACGTCATGCAATTCGCTTAATTTATTAACATTGTTCAGAAATAAATCAGCGCAATTCGTTAGTATTGTATCAACGTGAGATAAGACGAGTTGAAATGTTCGTAATTTGGATAACGTATGGCATAATTATCTTTTGTCCCTCTGCTCTTTCCATATTATTTTTACATACAATTGAAACAATTATTTACTAAAAAAATTAGTAACTGTGTATTCATTGTTTGAGTGAATAATTTCGCTTCGTTTGTGTGTGTATATTTGTTGTTTTTATGTTTCTGGGTTTCGTTTTGGTTTTGTTGTTATTTAATCAGAATAATATTAATTTGTTTAATTAGTTTCGCTTCGTTTCGTTTTATATGTTTCTAAATTATCACGTTTTTATGTTTTTACTTTCCGTTTTCCGTTTTCGAATGTCTTTTGGTTTTTGAAGTGTTTTATTTATTTGATTCTTTCTTTTGTAGGTATGAGCAGTACGCCCTGTACTCGGTGGACGCGCCGGACGTCGTGGACGGCCGAATCAGCAGGGACTTTTTCCGGCGAGTGGTGGAGACGTTGGTCGGCGGGTTGAATCGTTGCGGGAAGGAGTCGACATTCCTCCAGCAGATTCTGGAGAATGAATTCCCGCGGCTGCTGAAGATGGTCAAGGACACGGTCAATCGGCTCCGCTCGGCGACGCTCTTCCTGGACGGTCCAAATCTCGCCGCTCTCCGCGATGCGATTTCGTCCTTTCAGTCGCTCTTCGTGTCGCGATCCCTGTCGCGACTTCTCGAACCGGTTAATGCCGGATTCGGAGAGAACAGTCTGCCGACCGGGGAAGACCTCACGAGGTATCGAGTTTTTTTTTCTCATTCTGTGAGAAATAGATTTGTGGTTTTTTTTCTCAATAATCCACTTTTTATGCGGCATTCCTGTTTGTGTTTTTAGTATCTTCCGTAGCATCACCAACGAGTTGGTAGTCTGCAGTGCCGATGAAGCCTTAGCTGTACTGGTCTGCGGAAACATTGCCCGCCAGTTGCGGCTGATTTTTGTCAAACTGGAGAGCGCCATCGCCACGGACGGGGAAGCGACCCAGGTGATTGGCAGTCTCACCGGGAAGCAGACCAGGAACTTCAAGGTGATTGACTTAGCGTATAAGGTCAAGTTTGGCGTGGAGAAGGTGTTGAAGGGAGACAAGAGTGGGATTCCCGAGACGGCGAAACGGAGTGTGGAAGAAATTGTTCAGGCGTACGAGGGACCGGTGCGGAATGTCTTGACGCCGTTGAGGGAGTCCTTGGCGGACTCTGTCGAATCGATTCTTCTGACAATGGTAAAAGGACATAATGTCTGTCTACCTGGCCTGCTACAAACCTGTCTGTCTGCAAGTCTGCCTGTCTGCCTGTCTGCCTGTCGGTCTCTCTTTCTGTCCCTCTGTCTCTCCGTCCGTCCGTCCGTCCGTCCGTCCGTCCGTCCGTTCATCCGTTCGCATGTCGCATCCGTCATCCGTTCATCGTCGTATGTCTGTCTGTCTGTCTATCTGTATGTTTGCCTGTCGAACTGCTTGTTTGTCCATCCTTCTGGCTGGTTGGATGGCTGGCTGCCTGTCTGGTTGTCTGTCTGTTTACCTTACTATCAGTCTGTTTTTCGACTCTGTCATCGCATCCCCAAAATCTGACTGTCTTTATTATCTCTCCTTTAGCATGACGAAGACTTCTCCGCTAACGAAGACGCCGACCCCCATTCTGTGTCCACGCCGGAAATCCTCGATTCGACCTGTTCTCGCTACATGCGAGAACTGCAGGAATTTCTTCTGCGAGCCCAGCAGACTTTCTTCTCGCAGATCGACATCACTCAACCGCTGCTCCGCTCCACCGTCGCCGAGTTCGCTCGCCGCTGCGTGGAGCTCTTTATTCGGCATGCCAGTCTGGTTCGACCGGTCGGCACACGAGGTCGGTTGAAGTTGGCTGGGGACTTTGCACAGCTGGAGGCCGCATTGGCGCCCTTGAACCTGAAGAGCCACGAATACGGCCGGGAACTGGCCGTTCTCAAAGCATTCCGTCCGTTGCTCTTCCAGGTGGGTAATTCGGGAAATGGGTAGAATATCGTTTCTTCAAAAGGATCATATAAATTTATTTAAATATTTCGAAAAATTGGTGTTCAATTATTTACAATGTTGTCCGTTCCAGACACCGGGGGAGATATCGGAAAATTCGACGGTCGGTCCGGTCGTGCCTTTCAGCGTGGCGCTGCATCATTTGTTCTCTCGAGCGCCGACGGATTTACAGTCGCCTTACGGCGTCTCCGGATGGTCCGTCAGCCGGTACTCTCGCTACCTGGACGAGCATCCCCGCGAGCGGGACCGGTTGTTGGGCATCAGCGGCGGACTGGACGGGTACGCGCAGGCTGTGAGGAACCGCGGGGAGACGCATTACGCGGTGATTTACCCAGTCATGAAGGAGCTGTTGGGACGGGCGTTGAGTGCTTATCCCATTTGAGGACGACCTTTCCCATCAATCAATCAATCAATCAATCAATCGGCTGAAATTATTAGAATTGTGGATCAATTGATTGGTTGTTCAGAGCTAGCTTAAAATGTGAAACTGAAATCCTGACTGAATTAAAACTATTTTTCTCAGAGTTAACTTGACCAATCATACGCTTTCAGACAAAAAGTTGCTCTGAGTGAAAAGCGGGATCCATGTCAATGAAAATGAAAGAAGACTGGTGCACTGTTTCTTACGATCCATTGATTGATTGTGGACTGTGTACTTTACAATAGGTCACAGATCCCTTGGCTGCCTCATCCGGAGATTGAAATTCATTACTGGAATAAGTGGTGTCATCAATTCAAGAATTGGTTTTTTGACGTTGATTGCAGTTGGAGCAGGGTGCGTTTCACAGCGAATTCTTTTGGACGCTCGTAATGGGTTCATTTGGGTGCTGGTGTCAGGGCTTTGTTTCTCTTAATGATCCTCTGGAACAGTTGGTTGTCTGTGTCGGTGTCTATGTCTCTGCATCTGTCCGGAATATACATGTAAGAATACGAACACAGGCAAAGGTACAGACACACTCGACACAGCTCATCGGCTTACACGAGTCACACCACCGTAATTGCCGGCGCTATTAATCTCATCATCGAACGAATACAGCGTGGTGATTAAAGTAAGGAAGCGTTTCTTCAGGTCTACCCAATTGATATTTCTTGTGTGACACAAAGGCATACAGCTGCAGTCCATCCAATGCGTTACCACCGGCACTCTTGGCTTGCAGGTACCTAATGGAGAGATCCAACAGAAACGGCAGATCCCCACTCCACGAACCACCCATGAATATGGTGCTATTCATGTATCGTGAAACCGGTCGGACGGCGAATGTAGAATAGAAGGACACCATCTGTTTAACCAGTCTTTCAACCGGCACGCAGAGATACATAACTAAACATTTTTTTTACTTTATTCTTTTACGTGCTCGTATGGCATATTGTAACAAACAATGCAGTTAGAACGAGAATTGCCTGCTGCATCAAGTGATTGATTGATTGTCAATAATGAATGATTGAACATTTGATGTGGTCCAGAACAAACGGAAACTTTGCAGGAACAAGTGTAAACTTTGCAGGAACAAGTAGACCACTTGCACCAACAAGTTTTAATGTTGCATTGCTTCTTTTCTCTGTTCTTCCAAAAAAATTTTTTTTACACCTTTTTTACACCTCTTTTTTACAGCGGGATTTTTTCTACAAATGACAAAGCATCAGAGGAATGGGAATCCGTTTCCGTATTGGCATTAACTGAGAAGAAGTGGCGAAATGAAGAACTGAAAGAAATTCTGGAGAGCTTTGTGTGGTTCTGCCTTTCGCGTTTGACGAAACCCGCGCGGTTTCAGCGCCTGGGAGAGGTGGGCTTTTGTTCTCTCATTACTCCAGCCTAAATTTTTCATCCTCGCTGAATCTTATTTGCCCGTCGTTTCGTAGTATGTTGCTGCAGAAACGGCTGCGGGAAGAGATAGTTGTTGCAGGTTTCATCAGAGTCGAGGACAGAACAGTTTCGTGGGAACGTTAAATGATTGATTGGTTGATCGATTAGCGGTTTTGGGCTTATCTTCCTTTGCATCACCGTCACCGTACCGCTCAAGTGCTCGTCGAAGAAACCCCGGATCAGATGTTCGAGTTGGATAAGGTGATGGGTTTGTATTATTGCAAGGTTTGCACCATCCGCCAAGGAGGATTGAAGGAGCAGGATCGGGAGCGTCGTGTTAAAAACTGCACAGCGACAGCGGCTTCCTCATGAATCTCGAATCCTCAAATTTGATCTCTGAGTATTTCTTTTACATTTTGTCGAAACCTATACTTGCCGGTTCCATGTTTATTGTTTTCGTGTAGAT
>LRSR01012138.1:0-19461 GCA_001579985.1 Hypsibius dujardini
AATGATGACCAAAACACCCAACAGCCACTTTGGCATGGAGGAAACGGAGCTTGACATGACCTACAGTAAACGCTACGAGGTATGTTGTACAGCTGTGGCACGATTTCTTGATGAAAAACGTTAATCGGAACACCGGCATAATAACATGTGTTCCGATTAACGTTTTTCGTCGAGAAATCGTGCCACAGCTATACTGTACAGTATACTCTTTTGTAACGGGACTATTCAACAAATTTGAAAATTATGGCGTTTGACGCTAGGGCGTGGTTCTTGCCGAAGCGTATCAGCTACTTTTCCTGGAGATTCTACGCGGCCGACAAATCCACTTTGTTCGCAACGACGAGCTGGAAGAGACCTGGCGTATATTCACCCCGCTGCTTCATCAAATCGAGAATGAAAAAGTCAAACCGATTGATTATGAGTTCGGCAGCCGCGGTCCGCGTGATGCGGACAGGCTGTTGGCTGAAAACAACTTTATCTACACCGGCACGTATAAATGGCCTGGCCCGAGCAAATAATTGTGACCTTGCTGATTTCTTTTTCACTGCACAACGCACCTGTGTTAGTTTGAATCATGTGCACGCGTCCGGCACCACTCATGCTATCCGTCCTTGAAACACACACACGTGCCTGCATCTTTCACTTCGTGCTTGCTTCCACAGCTTGGCAATGTTGAGTGAACTTGTGGATCATTGGCAATAATAATGTTTGACCAGTACGGGAAGTTAAAAGCAACACTTAGCAAGCTCCTGTCAATATTGGTGTGTTCCCTGCCGGGGGAGCCTGCTCTTTAGACTCCCGTGCAGTTTGTAAACAAATCTAGTGAACCCTTTCTATCCTGTGCCGATGTTAATCTCAAAGTTACACGCACACTTGCTCTTCAAGCAAAGTCAGACAGTTTTTCAATATGACTTTGCCGAATCTTGCTCTTACCTTTTTTTCAACTCTGAACACTTACTTTATTTCCCAGTTTCTACGTTGGCATGCTCTCCGTACCGTTATGATTAAAAATTAAGACAATGAGTATGATTAATGTGTCGAACGATTCTATGATGCTAATAAACCAAAACAACACGGCTGGCTGCATTATCGTCGTACCAAATCTTTGGAATGTGTTGTCGGCCTTCACCTTATTGACCTGTGTTTTGGGGATTATTTTCAACAGCACCTTGCTCCTGCTTCTTGTGAGGGTTTCAACCCTTAGAACCTCATTTAATGTGTACCTCATCAACTTGCTCGTGGCAAATCTGATTTGCGTAATGATTTCCTACCCCATGGACTTGATGACGAATCTGAATTCTATGAAATGGCTCATCGGAAACGCCGCCTGTACTGCCTACCTCTACAATGTGATTGTCTTGCAAGCAGGAATATTTCACTGCCACCTCTTGATCGCGGTCAATCGAATTTGGGCGGTGGTTCATCCCATCTCTTATCGCTCGATTCACTCGGTGCGAACAGCTTGCTGTCTCTGCCTGGTCATGTGGGTCTACGTCCATGTCGTCGCGGCACCGGAATTCATCCTTGACGCTCTGTATTACCGCCAACCTGTTGAGACGTATGGCTGTTTCATCAATATGGAGGTCCTGGCCACGTACGACTTAATTGCGGAGATTCTCTTTTTCAATCTTCCGCACTTGATTATGGTTCTGGCCTTACCGATCGTATGGGTCGCTAAGGCACGCCAACGACAGGGCTCCCTCGCAAGAAGTAATGTTGTACGTCCAGCTCGCTGGGGTGAAGCTCGCCGTTTGGCTGGATTGCAGTTGAAGCTCAGACGAGGTGGAGTAGACGAGGGACAGCACACGAACCAGGTTACGGATTCAACTAATTACCGGCATGGGACGACTAAAGAGGTTCAGGATACAAAGGTTGCGCTGCCTACGCCGCCGATGGTGAGACGGAAATCTCACGGCTACTTTCTCTTGACCCTTTTAACGTTGAGTGTGCTCATTTGCTGGACCCCCATCGACGTGTATTACCTCCTGAAGAGCATAAGGCATGACTTTAATGTGCCATTGTTTTATCAGGTTGCGGAGATTTTGTTTTCGCTCCAGACAACTATGGATCCTTTGGTGTTCTTTTTTGCCATGAAGCACTTGCGATTGTCACAAGTCTGGCGGCGTGACCGCTGACATCACACCGAGACATTCGCTTTTTAGGGAGCGAAACGTTCGGTGGATATGAGCTGCATAGTATTGCATCGATTTCAGATTCAAGATCACTGGCCACTACAATCCATTACGAACAGGTTCGTAATGGATTGTAGCGGCTACTGACTTTTACCGTGTGATTAAAGTTTTGCAGAAGCCGCAAATACTTCTCTCGATCGTAGCGTGTCTGACTGAAGTTTCCCAATAGTGCGTCAGTCAACTGTATCGATCAAACACATGATCAGTGCTCGTCAAGGGTTTGCAGTCCACGTCAACTCCGTAACTTCGGAATATGCTTGAAAATTTCTTTAATTATGTAGGTAAATAAAGTTGCAATCATTTCGCTCCGTTCCATTACGTCAAATAGCGTTAAGCGTGCAGAGACTTCCACACACCTTTGTTAATTACATATCCCCAGGGTAGAACGGACTCCCGTAAATCCCTTATCGGAAACTTCCACATAAACTGCAGTATTTTATGTCGGTGGGAGACTCAGTGGTTAAATATTGCTGTCACGCTTATATATGCACGAATAGTAAAGCAGAATGTCTTTGGCGCGCTATAATACGTCAAATTATTCCTCATTGCTCTCTAATGAGAGTGTCAGTAGTGGTCAAGCAAAGAATGCAACCGTGACCTGGTCCGTCCTGACATTCTTCTCAATAGTGACTTGCATTTCCGGTATTATCACCAACGGCACGCTTCTCTACTTTCTCATTAGTTCCCGTACCCTGAAAACTTCATTTAACATTTACTTAATCAATCTCTTCATCGCGAATCTAATATGCGTTTCCGTGCTATATCCAATGGACTTTCTGAGTAACCTCCATTCCTCCACTTGGGTCTTGAGCAACACCGCCTGCTCCGCGTACTTGTACGTTATTTGTGTCGTGGAAGCCGGAATCTACCATAGCCATCTGCTGATTGGAATGAACAGAATTTGGGCGGTGGTTCATCCGATGTCCTATCGGAGCATTCACTCGGCCCGCACCGCTTGCTTGATCTGTCTGAGCATGTGGATCTACATTCACCTGGTGGCGGCACCGGAAATGATCTTAGACACTTTGTATTACCGGCAACCCGTGGCATCGTACGGGTGCTTCATCAATGTTGGTGTGCTGGGAACGTACGATTTCCTAGCTGAAATCCTGTTCTTCAATCTGCCTCATTTGGTCATAGTTCTTGCGTGGCCCATTGTTTACGTCGCCAAAGTTAGACGTGAACGAAAACATCTACTGCTGATCAGAAAAAACCCAGTTGAACCAGTACATACACCGGGGTCTGGTATACCGAATAGTCGAACGGTACGACCAGAATTGACCGATGCGCCTGCAACGGTTCCCGCTATCCCAATCCGTATTCGAAAGCAAAAGTCTCATGGGTTCTTTTTGTTGACCCTGCTGACAGTGAGTGTGATCATTTGCTGGACCCCCATCGACGTTTACTATCTTCTACGAAATCAAAATGACTCATTTAACGTACCGTTGTACCTGCAGATGGGGGAGATCTTATTCTCACTCCAGACTACGCTAGACCCGGTCATCTTTGCATACGCAACGAATCATCTCAGAATTTCCGGACTATTCACCTCTCGCTCAATGATTGCATCTAATTAATTTTGACAGGGAAACCATTATTTCTTTACGATGGAATTACGTACATGCTATGTTCTTACACCATTTGTTGCATTGCACTTCTTAGTACAATTTACAGTACTGTTTTCAGTAATTAGTTGTTACAAGGCCTATTATAAATAATCAGACAATTTCGGTCATACAGATGCGTGGTGTAAAACGTTTAACACGAACTGTCACCACTCAGTCTTTTGAATGTGCAACTTTAAGGCCTACAACATCTCAATAAATCATTTCAGGTAAGGACTGACTGTTAAGCTCGAAAGAGCTTATTGTAAAACAGCGCTGGTTAATCTTAACGTCAGAGTTACGGAAAATATTACTTCCCAGATAATCTGTGTTTAATATGGAAGCCACGCCGGGGGGCTTTGCCGTCCTCTGTGTGGTCAGCTTCGCGTCTTCTCAACATTTAGTTGACCCCTTTTATTCATTGCAGCCGATAATTCTTTCAAAATTTACCCACCCACATCGCTTGTTTTCTTATTTAGACATAAATATTTGTTGTATTTTACTATATCAACATTCCTTTGTTTTTTATCACTTTCTATCGTTTTCACTTGAAATACGCGTTTGATTGGGCGCACAGACGCCGTGGGTCTGTATCCGAGGATGGGAAAGGTCACCTCTGGTATTTTATGCCATCAAGGAAAAATAAAACCTCAAGCTCCGCGCGTGTGGTTCCTGCCACCTCTCAGGCAGATCCTACTTCCGTTTTCCGCACGCAAGTGGATTCAGTTAATATAATAGTTGTAAAGCTGAAACGATAGCGTTCAAAAAAGGAACTGTGCAATTACCAACATATTGTTTAGTGGCAGGCAACATGAAGGTTATCAATAAATAGATACGATGGCATAAAAAAGATACTTCAATTAAAAAAGGTTTCAGTGAAGTACAGTCTACGGAGGCGGGGAACTGCAAGTCTCCCCTTCATCCGACGCCTCGCCCTCCTCTCGCGCTATTATGTCTTCCGGTGATTCATTATTGACGATCTCCGGTGTCGTGATCGGAGTCTCGGTGATGTCAACCATTTCAACGTCATTCTCCACCGCAATTGGAGTGGCCGGTTCCTCTTCCCGATTCTGGAGTGAGTAAACAGCGTCTAGGACCGCGGGACCGATCTCGCTGATGTCCCGTTCTAAATCAGCCGCGGAGAGGTTCAGTTTTCCGGCAACCTTTTCCAGCAGAGCTTTGCCGTCCTTGTCGATGTCGTCAGTGACGGCAACTAGGGAATCCTTCCTCTTTTTTACCTGCAATAAAATAAACAACCTGCTGTCACACACGAACGCAACCCCGCCGCGCAACAATTCCCAAAACAAAACTGCCGGGACAGGAACAAACAATCATGCAACGAAACGGGATACTGTATATCCGCGATAGATAGCGACGGCGCACGAGCTGTGTGACGTTAAATTGGCCCCCCCCCCTACTCGTTAGCAAACTTTACGTGTACAGCGGGCAACCATTACGTCACGTGACCCGTGCGCTGTCGCTATCTGTCGCGGAACTAAGTATGGAAATGACCCACTCGATCAAGGGTTCAAAATGGTATCCCTTTTTCTGTGCAATTCTAATCGTCAACTTGGGAAATGCTTAGCCACAATGCTTAGCCACAATGCTTAGCCACAATGCTTAGCCACCAAATCAATCATGCTGAATGCAGGGTGGCATCAGAATTACACGGCGAAAACTGATAATTCCCGGCGATGGTAAATCAAGACAGAGAGACATTTCCCTTTAAGGTGCCATAGCAAACAGACAGGACGGATCTCACCTCATCCTGCAGGCTCCTCTTCTTCTTCGTCAGCACCTCAATTTCCGCCATCACTTTCTTCCGCCGCTCCTGTTCATACTCAATCTGCGCACAGAACACGCGGTGATGCTGGTCATGGCTGTCCGTCTCGGAGTGGTGTTGAGCATCGACACCCAGATCCGGCCGCAGCTTAATCACCTCCTCCACCGAAATCAGCTTCAAATCACTGAAGACCGAGTAGTCCTGCGGAATCAGACGGGCCACGGCGCTTTTCAGTTGGTCCAGTTCGGCGCGGAGTCTTTCCAGCTTGAAGAACTCCGCGGACGGCTGAGAATAAATGAGCAGTTGTGCCTCTTGCGCTGTCCGACAATGAATGGCCAACTTTCGTGCGGAATTCCGGTAGAATGTCAGGCCGGACAGAAGTTTCGCACCGATGCGATTGACCAGTTTGTGGTGCCTGCAAGAAGTACTAGAATGATAACCTCTCAGCAGTAAACTAACGTGTAGATCGATTGATTGATGATTTGATGATTTGACCACTAAATGGAAATGAAATCATCAGTCAAACAAGAGAATAATTGATTCATTCGAGTGAGCAAAGCACATTTTGTACCATTAACATTATGTACATCCTTCAAATGAGTAGAATATAATAATTAAATATTGAAACAACGCAAAGCACGTATTGCAGTGTGATTTCGAAGCTCCTCCGATTCTTCTGAGCGACAATAGAAAGGGAAACAAAGGCTTGATTGCTCGATTGTCTAGTAACTTGCACGTAAATAAACAAATACATGTAAGCGAGCAATACATCAATCAACCAGTCACGTTCATTGATACTTACGCGGTGAGGGGGGAATTGTGGGCATTATTGTAGGCGAGTATCAGGACATTTAGGAACTTGGAAAGTTGATTGAGTTCCTTGCGGGCGGCGGCCAAGTCTTGTTCGAAACTGGGGGAATTATCCGCCGAGGTCGCAACGACGAGCGCAGGTTCCATTGAAGTAGTGGCTGTAGTCTTCACTGCTTGCTGGGTTGCTGCCGTTTTCACAATCTCCGGATGAATGTCGGCTGTTACAACTGCCATTCCTAAATCAACAATTTTATCTTAATGTTAAGGGATTCCAAAAAGTTATTTATGTTGCAGCGGCACAAATTTTTCCTGGATTCGTACGATTCCTGAATCCTGAACAATTTACTGCCGACTATGTACACACGTGGCAAAAACCTTGCGCTAACCGAAATTAAGCCTTTCAACTCGGCGGCTGTGTATAACATGCAACGAACGAGTGTAATGACTTAACTCGGTTAGCGCAAGGTTTTTGTCACGTGTGTATGAATTATTTTGGTTAGGGGTCCCACAGTACGTTCGGCACGCCCCCGCCCATTTTCGGCCCCCTAGTAGGCTAGTAAGTCGCTTGGTTGGTTTCAAAGAGAATACACAGGTGGTAAAAACCTTGCGCTGACCGGATCAAGCACTTTAACTCGACGGCTGTGTACAACAGCCATGCAACTAGTGTAATGGCTTAACTCGGTTAGCGCAAGGTTTTTGTCACGTGTGCAATATAGAATCCCCTCTATATACTCTTTGGGTTGGTTTGAACTTTAATCATTCTCCTGGCTTTTCTCGCTATTGCATTTGTTTACAGCAAAAATGGATGTCGTCGATAACGCTTGCGATCAGACAGAACCCGTGCGGCCATTCGAGCTGCTCTCTCTGACCGAGGCCGAGTTAACATCAACAACAACAACAACGACGACGACGACGGCAATTTCTACACTCGACGCGACTGTTTCCTCCGATTTTTCCAGCGCCACCACCACCACGACTACCGTTGTTATCCCCGATTTCGGGGTCATCTCCCAATCCGTCAACCTCCTCTCCACCGGATCCAGCTTGGACGACGCCATTTCCACCGTAATTGACATGGGGGAGCATTGCAATGGAGGAAGCAACGCCAGCGTGGTGACGCCGTTATTGACCGTTGTGCAGTCCCTTTCTTCCCTCAGCGATTTCTGCCTGGATGAACCGGCGACCAATGTCTCGCCTGCGATTTCGAATAGTCAATCTATTCCGCCGCTAGAGTCGTTCATCCAGTTTTGCCAGCTCGCGGAGAAGACGACACTGGAGAATTTACAAACTCGACCCCCTGGCAGTGCTGCGGGGGAAGAGAGCGCCCCGAATCGGGAGACCCCTGGGGGAAATACGGTTTTGCCGTTTATTCATCGGTCGGTATCGTCGCCCATCTTCGGATCCAGCACGCGCAATTTGACGGCTGACTCGGAGACGGACAGCAGGGATAGTAGCATCATATCCGGAAAGTCGGAGAAGAAGTCGAAACGGAGGAAGACTCTGATCGCCTGCTTTCCCGAGGCGGAACCACCAGCGGTTCGTCTTAATGTTTTCCTCATGTATTTGATTCATTATTAGAGAGTTTTTGCAAACGGTATATCTCATGGTATTGCGCTACAGTATAGAAAACTCTCTCTGACCCCAGTTCATTTTTCTATACTGTACGGCTATACCGTGAGATATACCGTTTGCGAAAACTCTATTATCTTTTTCGTCGGCCAGTTTTCGAGCCTTGTGTCTGTCTTGGTCTATTCGTCTGTCTTTCTGTCAGTCTTCGGGTATGTCTTCCGGGTTGACTAGCTATCTGGCTAGCTTGTCTGTTTTTCGATCTGTCTGCGTGTTTGTGTCTGTTTCATTGTATGGGATTTTGTTTCCTTCTCCGTTTGACTTTTGCTTGCCTAACTAATACACATTTGTCTTCATGTGTAGGTGCGGCCTCGATTCCAGTGGTACCAGGCCAAAGGTGTTGTTCGAATCCACATCATGGTGAAGAACTTACTGCCAAAGGATTTTAGCCTCATGTGCAACGGACGAGATCTTGTCTTTCGGTGCAAAGCTGATGGCAGTCCTTACCCTCCCACACGTCCCGAGACCACTCCTCGTCCCATGATCGAGTATCATCTACCGTTGCGTCTTCCGCATCGGATTTGGCCCGAGCCAGAGTTCTCGCGCATTTCACCGACGTTGGTTGAAATGTACTTTCGCAAAGTGAAACCGCTGGTCGTATGGTCGCGACTGTGGAAGAATTCTAGCCAGGGGCGCTGCGGCGCGTGGGGTGATTTGGATCCAGAGACGGTGAGCTCTTCCGGGAGTGATGAAGATGATGAGGACGATGAGTCGGATGATGAGAATGATCAGGGACGACCGGCCAAACGCTTTATGAACGGTCCGGACACGGCGGCGGACTCTAAGCGTGTCGCAGCACCACTTGGAGCTATCACCACAGAGGAGAATGTGGCTAATTCGGCCATATTCACTGTGGGCCCGGGGAATGTTGGGGAGAATGGAGTGGATAATGTGGCCGAGATCGGGGATTCAAGTCAGGCGTTGGTTGAGAACGGATTAGATTGAACAGTGGTCCGTGTTGTGTATTGTTTCACACTGTGTGGTTGGTTTTTCCGTTCCGCGCTGGTAACTGGTCCACTTTTGTGGTATTGGTTATCTTTCATTCTCATGCATGTTGATCTGGACACTACTGCTTTCTTACGCTGGCAGACTTCTTATGTTTGGTTCTCAATATCAATCTGTCAAGCTCTTTTAATTTTGATCTGTCTTCGACTATTTTCGAGTTTAAAAACTGCCATCTGAAATACTATTATTCGTACTGTATAATATGATATCTGCATCAGTGAATTCTGGTACTCTAGCGGAGAGGTGTGAATGTGACATCGTCATATCATCTTCACGAGCACGAATCAATGAATAGACCGCACCAAGGAAGGATGAAAACTGTGAGCTGCTTAATCAATCAAGCAATCGACACGTGCGGTCTTGTGGTTCGCACACATTTGCAATCAATCAAACGGTCGCAGGCACCCCGGATGGGACTCTACAGTACCCAATCAGGATCCGAAATCGTCGAGACAAAAGCCCCTTATTACTGGTAGGAAACTATTGAAAAAACCTTTGGGTTCTATCAAAGGAACTTTAATGGATATGAGTCCGAACAACATAGGCTTGTACATGTAATAGTAAAATGAGCAAATCAGGCGAAATGAAAATCTTTCAACGCTGCTTGCATGAGGTGATCTTGAACGGCAGCCGTTGCAAACGCTATACTTTCATTATCAGTAGCACAAGTGAAGTGCGTGTACAACAACCTCTCCTCTTGACTCCTCTGCGACCTTGAGCTCCAAAGAGCCCGCCGAATGTCCCCACCCGGGCTGCTCTCCAAATGGCTCAAAGCAATATCTTTGTACTTTGATAAAATAAACAGCCTAGCCGGGTCACTGTTACCACGCTCTCCAACATAGTCCGGAAAATGATCAGTCAAGTCACGTTCCATCAGTTTATCAGCAAAAATGTCGGTTTTGTTGAGGTACAAGATCAGCGCGGCCGTTTGCAGACAGTGATTGCTAATTACAACTTTGAAGAGGGCCAAGCTTTCCTCCAGTAGATTGACGGCCCGGTTGTCCTTCTTGTCCAGGAGATATTTGTCATAGTCGGAAAGAGCGGCCACGAAGAGGACAGATGTCACATCTTCAAAGCAGTGGATCCACTTCCGGCGTTCCGAGCGTAGACCTCCAACGTCCATAACTCGAAATGGTACGCCCCTGAAGTCGAAACTGTACTGCTGTACCCCTGCCGTGCACTGTCTGGCACGAAGGACGTCTTGCTCCGTGGGGACGTATTTGGGGTCAGCTATGGCGGCGATGCGATTGAGAAAATACTGACTAGAGTCGTTGAGGTAGTCGTACCGGAATTCGGCTCGTCGGTGAAAGCACGCCTGAATGCCTTGGTCTTCCCAGATGGCCAGAATGGACGAAAACAACGCCAGGATGGAGACGGGATCTGTGGAAAACATCGTAAGGACGGCCTCCTTGATAAACACAGGCACGTTATGTGAGCGATTTCGATCGTCTTCCGGGCTCATGCCCAGCCTTTCCATGTTTCGCAGCAAAATTTGGGTGGCTTCGATGACATTTTTCCTGATTGTATCCACGAACGGTAGTCGACTTTCTTCGTCTTCAAAATCTTTAGAGTGAATAATTCGCATCTGTTTTAGAACGGTTGATTTCCCTAAAAACGAAAACCGAGCTAGTTACAGGATATCCGATTACAGATGTGGCGGATGTTACTTCTTCAAGCCCACGCCCAATCCAGCGCGCCCACTTATAGAATTCACATGCGTGAGCGTATGGGTTTGGGTGTGGGCTGAAGAAGTAATTCCGCTACAGCTGTACAGATCTGTGTGAATGCATATGTGTGTGAGGTTTGCGATAACAGGATCGCAATGGGACTTACCGGCTTCCTTAGTTCCGAGTAAGAGTATTTTGACCACTCGTCTTCTCCGTTTCTCCTCTTTCTCCATTTCCCGACCAATTTTCCTGCTCACTTTGCGGGCCGCCTTTTCATCTTCATCTATGACGCAAGGACAGCAGTTTACTGACTGGAAGGGCTGACCCATGGTGGGACCACGCAACGTATTGCGCTATCGGCAAATTTTTAAAAACAAAAAGTAATAACCGCGTCTCCCTGCATAAAAAACGAGACTTTATATCGAAAATCGAACTGAGATGGTTCTCTTATTGATTAGTCATAACTTAGATCGTGTATGATTACCTCATATCTACTCGCAGTAGAGTATACGAGTACTGCGAGTGACCTTCAACTAGTACGTGCATGGGACGAGGCGAGGCTGCTCGATGGTCTTCAACTAGTGGGATTGGTTGTTTATGCGAGGACCCAGATGGCTTGCTGATTTACCCACCCTGTCTGCACTTCTTAAGATTTGGGACGGCCACTGCAGTATAGTAAACAAATAAGGTCTTTATGACTTCATCGGCGCTTGGAATATCATCTCGGTATCGCCTTCTTCACAGGGTGATCTGAATCATTCTCGAACTAGTTTCTCAAGTCTATCCACTCCCATGTGAAGGGATCGAATACACAGTTGTACAGTTTACACAGTACAGGGGGCGTTGTCATTAGTGAAGTTTATAATTTTTTGTTTATTATTCTACAGCGTACAGGAAAAAATCTACACTTGTACTGATACGTCTACTCAGAGGCGTGCCAAGCTTCGGCCGGAGGGTGTTGCAGTTCAGTGTGGTGCCGCTGTTTAACCTGTAATAAGTACAGTGCCGCACAAAAAAGTGCACTACCGCACTCGATAAAAAATTAGTATTGTATGTCTGTATGTCTGTCTGTCTGTCTGTCTGTCTTCTGTCTGTCTGTCTGTCTGTCTGTCTGTCGGTGGCGTAGAAGTAACTTTCAATGTAACTTTTCTATACCAAAAAATAACCGGCATTTGAATGCCTAATCACTCTGTTTGGTGTATTCTAAACAAAATAATTTTGTTAGCCAGCCACATACATACGCGCGCACACAATTATAGAAAATTATGACTATTATATACATAGATGGCTAATGGCTATGTAATACATACTGGTATGACATTTATGTGCATATACTATACTATTGGATAGAAGTTTGATTTACTATTTATAATGATTTGTTAACAATAATTCGCTTAGTTCGCCACAGCAAAGAACTACTGTCAGCGCTGCACCTTGTATTAACCCACCTCCGCTTTGAGAGGAGTTCCCTATGAAACCTTGCTGCCCAACAGGAATTTTGCCTTACCCTCCCGCGGGGAATCGGACAACACCCGAGATCTGCGCGCTGTTCTGGAAAGCCCTAGCCACATCTGGGAAGCCACAGATTATCGAGCAGCTTGTACTAAACCGAACAGGGGACTTCGCTCCGATTAATTCTAACGGACACTGCAAGGCCGACTCGGTGCCGGTTATTCACACCTGATCTACTGGCCAAGTACAGGTAGCATGTTCTTGACAAAATCACCAGTGAAGTTTTTCTCTCTATGCTTTATACAATCTACTTACTGCGTGTGCTGCAAATTTTGCGAACATCTGCCTTTCCATTTGTATCACTATTTGCTTGTCTGTGTGTCATGTGTCTGTGTGTCTGTATGTTTGTCTGTATGTCTGCCTGTCTGCCTGCCTGTCTTTGTGTCTGTGTGTCGGTGTGTCTGTCTACCTGCCAGGCCTTTCGCTTTTTTTGTCTGTTTATCTGTCTGTCTGTTAGACAGTCTGGCTGCTGCTCTGTCCGTCAATTTCTCTATTATCTTACTATATAGTAGTATTGTTCTGTTGTTGTAGCGCTGATGTTAAAGCTTTTGGCATTGCCGGTCAAATCCGTCTGTTTTTTTAACTGATAGGAAGGCGTTTTTTGCCAGGTGGTGTTTTCTTACACCGCATCGGTAGAGCAACGCCTGCCTAATATATTTTCCCTTTTTTCTTTTACCATACACACCGCCTGATACTGAACATTCGAGGCAGTATCCCAAATATGCATATTTGAAGTTTGCCAAGGAACTTTGCAAGCCCACGATGCTGAGTTCTATGAAAGGGCCTCCCGTGCCGAGCTAAAACGGTAAAGTGTCGCGGATGGAACCTTGGCGTTCATGTTCGAAATATCACTCAGCTTGGCCGTCACCACGTACGGAATCGAGGAATACCTGGCGACGGACGAGAAGTACGAGGTAAAACTGTTAATTCGGCTAACGGGCAAAATCGCTTTTAATTCGGCTAGCTTTTTGCGTTCCAAGCTCCCTCAGTGTCAGTGACTTGGATACAGACGTTGAAACCTTGATAAAGTCAAACAAAATTTTGTCAAAAAGAGGAAATTGAGAGAGGGGCAGGAATGCCTTTGTAGAGCTTAGACGATTGTTTTGAAAGAGTAAGAACAAATTTTGCTGTAAAAGAGACGGAATTGAGGCTGTAGAGGCGCCACTCGCAGGTTCAGCTCAGGCATACTAGCACACCTTACAGTCTACACACTCTTGTCAGACACACACATGTACATATTGCAGTTGACAGCAGGTGCGTTCATTCTTGTAGTGAGAAGTGCGACACTTGCGCCCCCTAGCCCAATTAAAAGCGACTTTGCCCGTTAGCCGAATTAAGTTTTATCTCGTACTGCAAGTGCTGGCAGCCGCTTAAGTCCTATTTTGATCCGAAAAATTGGAATGCCGCGAGATAGATCCTATCCTTCTAGCTTCTATTGCCGCGCAAACACCGGTTAATCACTACTGCAATTAACTAACACTGTGTACTGTCGTATGTTAATATAGAATCCACATAACTAATTTTTCGTTTAACACTGCTCATTATCATCTTGCTGCGTGCCTACCGAAATACGCGGCAGCCAACCTATAGTCCATGACGCATGACTAGGCTCGACGAATTCACACTACTTTAGTCTGTGGTATACTGTATAGCATCTTTCGGAGTTTGCAGGAACCTTCATAGCGCGCCGAGTTGTTGTGGGAAGCAGACTCACATGCAAATATTAAACATCTATACAATAAAGGCGCTGGAATCGCGGTTCTATCCGCAACGTACCAACTAGTGAGTGAGCACCAACCAACATCACTCTTGAAGTTCGAGGCGTATGATGAATAACACTTTATTTGAAACAAAGCTTATCAGCTCAATACAACAATGAGTTGCCACATGGATAATGAAAAATTTGTCAGCCAGAAGGAAGAGATGGAAAACAATGGAGAGGAGAAATTAAATACAGATATTATTGCACTCATACTGACTGATCCGAGCTACCGACTTGACTCTTCTGCGACATTGAGCTCCAAAAAGCCCGCCAAATTTCCGCATCCGAACTGCTCTCCAAACGTCTCAGAGCAACATCTTTGTACTGTGGTAAAATAATCCCGTGATGGACTTGGGAATGGCACCTTCAGGTCAGCTGTGTCAGAACACATGGAATGATGAAATCTTATTATAGGCCATCTTTTAAAACATTATGATCGACAGATGTATAATTATGCACATTAAGGAATAAAAGCTGGTCTCTCTGTAAAGGCTGATCTATACTAATACAAATTGCCTGCATTATAACTTTTCGTTTACAGTCGCTTTGTTGGATCTTAATGAGCCGGCAGCATTACAATAAATGCATTTTACAGTCCAGATGCAGTAAAAATCGGGAAATCATCCGCTCTATATTTCGACCGTTTTTGCACTTTACAGTCAAGTTATAATCCGGCTAAAAAAATGTGTAGTAATGTAGACCAGCCTTAACGTATCCAGTTATTTCGTTCTGAGGCCTTATTTCTTGCCCTTACCACGGACTTCGGTGGGAATCTTAATAGTTTCCACTTTCCGGGCACCACGGCAAAGTGTCCTTATTGACACAAGCAGCGACCTCCGACCGGAAGTCAAAGTATTGACCGGCACCACACGTCTGATTAGCTGGATTCACTGGATTGACTTGGTTATTGCAGTAGCACCAGTAAGGGCTGCACAAACCCATGGTGAACCAGGTGGACTTGGTCCCACGACCGTTGCAGTTGGCGACACTACAGTAAAGACTAGTAATAATTTGGTCCAGGCCAGGCCAGGCCGACGGTGTTGGGGTGACTACGGGGTTTTTCACTGGACAGAAGGTAGGACTGCTTGTCTCGCAAGTGTTAGTGGACTTTTTGCGATACTGTCCGGCGGGGCAGCTCAACCAAGTCGCAACGCCGTTATTACAGTTGCAGTAGTTTTTGCTGCACGGCGAGACGTAGTAGTTTCCGTTGCCTCGATATGAGGGATTGCAAAAAAGGGCATCACAACGGTCGTATCCCGGAGGTCGGAATACAACAATAGGCGTCGTGGGAGCTGATACCGTAGGAGTCACGGTCGTCGGCGTCGTCGGAGCCACGGTCGTCGGAGCCACGGTTGCCGGAGTCACGGTCGGTGCAACTCCGCACAGCTTCCCGCCAAGACAGGTAGTACCAGCGGGACAAGCGCTACAAGATGCTCCGCTTACATAAGGGTTTTGCCCAAAAAAATTTCCCCTGCAATAAAACGCTTGTATAAGTGTATTCACATCTTAAAGTGGCTTATTCAACAATTTTTAATGGTTTTCGGAGTTTGCGCGCGAACTTATAGATCTGCTCGTGGGGGAGGAACAAATAATGGAACAGTGGGCTGGAAATTTGTTTTTGCTTGAAGTCCTTGGAGATAACTCGTTTTCACTCTCTATCACTTACTATACGGTACTTATTCTTAAACTATACTGATTCATCACCAAATTAACTAAATAAATTGGCGATTATCGATGAATAAGTTCGCGCGCAAGTCCCAGGTTATGCTATACATACGCAGTGCAGTAGTTGCAGACGTAAAACTGGAACGGTGCATTTCCGAAAGGGTTTCCCGGTGCCGCTGGACAGGACTTCCAGGCGCAGCCGAGTTGATCGGTGACAGCCCATACTTGCTACGCACATAAAAATTATCTACACTGTGAAACTGTGCGGATGTCCCAGATCAAGCTTCGATCCCTACCTGCGTGTAGTGACCGACCACAGCGGTGCTCGGTATGGCTCCCACTCCGTACGCGTAGTTGGCAACTTCGCCATACCACAGGTTGTTTACGTAATTCCACGTCATCAGTCCCGTGCCAGCCGCAATGTTCTGGCCACATTGTATGTAACCTATGGCCAAGCAAGTTAGGGTTAGAAAATGAGCACGACAATTACTAATAGTTCTCGACATTTTGCCAATTTGCGGTTTAAGCCTACCAGGAATGATTCGCTGGGCGTTGTTGTTGTGATCGTAAACGCAATTATTGGCCCACGTCTGAGCAGTGGCCTTGAGGGCTGTGTTCCAGTTCATTTTCAGCATGTTACTAGCAGTGGGTGAGACAAAGCTTCGAAGGCAGTTGTGCTTGCGAGTGACATAGTCTGCAACCGAGGCAACCGAAGTGTCAAGGGTCGTGAAATTTGGCATGCTGTCCTCACTCGCAGTTGCAAAAGCCAGTGGGTAGGTGAGCGGATTGCTGAAGTTATATGGGGAAAGAGGTGGCAAGCAGAAGTCTTGCGTTCTGACACCTGACAAAAATATTATTTACTATTAATTATTATCAGCCAATTTATTATTAATTATTATAAGGCAAGAATTAGTATTGGTTGACCTTTCGAATGTACGTGTAGCTTTCCTTACCTGTGAGTAAACTAACTAGAATGCTGCCAACAGCTACAATATTAGTGAACGCCATGAGTCCAGAAAGAATTTTTGAAAGCTAAAAGAAACACACTTAGCCTAACTGAAGATTATTTTGAAGCTTTATAAGTTATGAGAATAATTTAGAGTGGACAACACTGGCAACCTACGGAACGGTAGGCGATTGATTCCACCGGTGTTGAGCAGGATGTTTCGTAACAAGTAGCTGCTTACATGTCACAAGGTCATTATTGTGCAGGAAAACACCTATAGTCCATCACTAAATCCGTTCACCTCGAGCAGCAAGGATGATACAACTCTTGCCGTACAATCACGATAATCTTTTTACAAATTCCGAGCAGCTGCAGGGAGATCCTTCCTCCACATTATAAATTATGCCCGTAGTATAAATTTGCCTGTTAAGACTATTGTTCTGGCCCTGACGACGTTCCAGCCACCAGATATCTGATGCTATTACTTTGCGTACGCAATTCGTAATCCTGTGTGCGTGTGTGGTGAATTTTAACCAGCGTCAGACCCGTTAGTCCTGCGTTAGTTGTTCGTAACATTACTGTACTTAGCTGTTCAAAGAAAAAGCATTTTCTTTCAGTGATTGCTAACTTGCCAGAATGATCTTAGACACTTTCGACCATTAGTCGTCGAAAATGATTCCCACACGACTAATTCCAATTCTGGTCCCCTTAGAAGGATAATAGACGAGTATACGGCAATACTCGTGCTACCTTTGCCCAGCTCATCGTTAGCTTCCGCACCGAGACACGAGAGTAAGTCTGGATGAGTGTAAGACCAAGCCCAGAGTTCGCCATCGGGTTCCCTAATGTGCATCAGCATAGTTGCATCCTGCATGTTTTTGTAGGTCACAAGCACACACGTGGCAGAAACCTTGCGCTGACCGAATTACGCACCTTAACTCGGGGGTGTGTACAACACCCATTTGCGTCGATCGAGAGTAGTGGCTTAATTCGGTTAGCGCAAGGTTTTTGCCACGTGTGTACATCCATGCCATAAAGAAATTCGGAGTCCCGAGTTTAAACCATGCCGCTTGGAAGAAGGAACATTCCAAGCAATTCATGCGAGTTGGACATGTAGGAAAGGTGAAGTGCTTTCTTATAGAAAGAGAACTTTGAAAACGGGAAGTATGTGCAGGATTTACGCTGAAATTATGCGGAGTGACAATATATTTTTCGGCAACCAAATCACAGGCTAATAGTTTCCACTTTCCGGGCACCACGGCAAAGTGTCCTTATTAACACAAGCAGCAATCTCCGACCGGAAATCAAAGTACTGTCCCGCACCGCAGGTCTGAGGGGCCATAGTTACGGGATTATTGTTGTTCCAGCAGTAGCACCAGTACGGCGAGCAGAGACCCAGGGTGAACCACGTGGACAGAGTCCCACGACCGAGGCAATTGGCCGTATTGCAGTACTGACTGACGGTCGTGTTCGGAGCAGGCCAAGCAGCCGGTGTTGGGGTCACCACGGCGGCTTTGACCGGGCAGAAGGTGGGGCTGCTCGTCTCGCAAGTATTAGTGGACTTTTTTCGGTATTGCCCGACCGGACAGCCGTACCAGGTTGCAGCACCGTTGTTGCAGTTGCAGTAGTTGCGGCTACACGGCGAGATGTAATAGTTCCCATTGGCGCGTGTCGAAGGATTGCAGAAAAGGGCATCACATCGGTCGTAACCCGGAGGCCGGGTGGTCACTACTGCAGACGGTGTCGTTGTCACCGGAGTTGTGACAGCGGTGGATGGGGCAACAGTCGGGGCAACAGTCGGGGCAACAGTCGGTGAGGATCCTACACCGCACAGCTTCCCACCTTGGCAGGTTGTCCCTGCGGGACAGGCAGTGCATGAAGTCGCTCCGGTCAGGTAGGGATTCTGACCCACGTAATTGCCACTGTATGAAAAGGAACAAATTAAGCCTCTCATGGGTTCCCTGGTCTTAATGTAGAAGACTCGTAATAGTACATACGCAGTGCAGTAGTTGCAAACGTAAAATTGAAAAGGTATATTCCCAAAAGGGTTTCCCGAAGCCGCCGGACAAGACTTCCAGGCACAGCCGAGTTGGTCGGTAGCCGCCCAGACTTGCTATGGATGTAAAAACTTATGTTCAAGCAGTGTCCTAGTCAAGCTAGCTTTTTCGACGGTCAAATACCTGAGTGTAGTGACCGACAACGGCGCCATTTATTCCGCCCACTCCGAATGTGTAATTGTTGACTTCGTTGTACCACATATTGTTCACATAATTCCAGGTCATCATTCCGGTGCCGGCCGCAATGTTCTGCCCGCATTGCGTGTAACCTATCATGATAAAAAATGTCCCCATCAGCTGTGGTTATGCGAAACCAGAGATGCGGTTATTCTTTGGCAAATTTTGAACTCATGAACCATCTATACGAGTTATGATGATATTGGTACGTACCAGGAATGATTCGCTGACTATTGGTGTTGTGGGCGTAGACGCAGTTGTCCGCCCAGGTTTGGGCTGTTGCCTTGAGGGCAGTGTTCCAGTTCATTTTCAGCATGTTCGTTGCCGGCGGCGAAACACTGCTTCGTAGGCAGTTATGCTTTCGCGTGACGTAGTCCGCTACAGCGGCAACAGCGGTGTCCAGCGTTGCGGAGCTCGGGGGATTGCCATCCTCGCTGGCGGTGGCATTTGTCAACGCAAAGGTCAGAGGATTGCTTACGCTGAATGGGGTTGCTGGCGGTACGCAGAATGCATTCTGGGCACTCACACCTACAGTAAACAGAAAGCAAGATTAGTTGTGTGGCGCTCGCTATTCAATACCACACAAAAAAGGGAACAGAACCGAGTCAGGAGGTTATTCGCCGTTTTATTGAGCAAGTAATTGAGGCAACATAAC
>LRSR01012139.1:0-53387 GCA_001579985.1 Hypsibius dujardini
GCCACGGCATGCTATGGAATTCTTTGTGGTGTTACTTACAGGTATGTGCTGCGATGGCACGTTACGGCGGGCAACGGTTTGCTTCGGCGTATCATGATTTACCACCGGAAACTATGATGTTTTGAGAAGCTATTGCATTCTACGTTTTAAGATCTGCGACCCTCGCCTAAATTTTTTCAATGGTTTACGAAGTCGCCCGTACCTAAACTTGGATAACGCTTAATTCTTGTTTGTACCAGATTTCCCACCTAACCAGTTAATTGTTTCAAATAAAATTTGGAATCACTTGATACGACGACTCTCCCGTTCACTTCCGGCGTTGACCAAATGAAGCAAGCTATTATTTTTACTTATACACTACTTCTGCTTGATTAGTGGGTTTTTTTGTGTTCTCGGCTTGTGAGACAGCAAAACGTCATGTCAATTCAATCAACAATCAATCCACACAATTGTAAAAAATGAGGTTTTCATTTGGCAAACCCCACAAGCTCCAATCAAACGTTTTCATAATTTGTTGGTTTGCAACATGACCTGAACTTTATCCAGCAAATTTTCGTTAATTAGAAAAATTGAAACCAGTACACGCGGTTTCTAGCGTTACCCTCAAGGT
Organism: Hypsibius dujardini; assembly: GCA_001579985.1. NCBI lineage: Eukaryota > Metazoa > Tardigrada > Eutardigrada > Parachela > Hypsibiidae > Hypsibius > Hypsibius dujardini. The sequence goes on from LRSR01012139.1 coordinate 611, forward strand.
TGAGTAAATGTTTGTGGTGGTTACCCTGTAGTTCGGTCATTTTTTATATTTCAGGTAGATGGCTATGGAGGCTGAGCTCTCTGGTTGTCTTAGGGATTTGAGAAGCAGGGTCCCTGGGGGGAGGGAAAGCTGAATTTGCTGTATTGTTTACTTTGATATCAATTGTGTGGTTTAAGAGGGTTGTTGTGCAACTACCTCGCTTATCGCAGTAGTTGATCTCCGATGTTTTTTAAATAACCATCATACTTGGTGCACTATATTGCCAAGCATTTCGAAAAATTGGCGTCTAATCAAATGGAGATCCACCCAAAAATCCCCCATCCAAATTGCAAAGGCACACTAGTTATTACATGACATCATGGACGCGAGGTGACAAATATGGTTCAGTATAAAAGAAACATCCTTTTCTTTTGCCCGAGGCCCGAGATGAATCCCATCTAAACTGTCTTGTAAGCTGTACGCCGTCTCATATGATTTCCAGTAAGAGACTGGTGCCACATGAGAGCTGATGAGAGCAGTTTCCACAACTTTATTATATTCCCGCATGTTCTCGTTTGTAACGCCCAGATAGTTGATGCAGCTAGCGTCCAGCGGTGTCTGGGGAGCCCATACTAATGGAGTGGTCAGCCCGCTTCTTTGCAATACGGATAAAAACTTCAGGAACAATCTAGGATCGTTAAATAAGCGTTGTTACGTCGGGTCACCCAGGGATTATTATTTCGAGTCTTAACAAAGTTCACTAGTATTACACTTATATTACAAGTGAGAATTTTTGCCAGTGTTTATTGAAAACATCATCACCCTATCTAATTAATCCACCTGCCTTATAATTACACTTACATACCTCTACATATATACCTATACCTATATACCTATGCCTATACCTATACTTATACCTATATCTATATCTATATCTATATCTATATACTTATCCTTATATACTAATATACCTATATTTTTATAATTATACTTATATATTTATATTTATACAATTATATACTTAATTAAGGTCCATAGCCGAGGGCCAGAACACTGTATTCTAAGCTAAAACTCGTTTTAGCCAAGTATGAATGTCTGACTGTTGTCTGTCTGTCTGTGTGTCTGATTGATTGTATCTCTCTGTCTGTCCATCCAATCTGCATCCATGCTACTGTTAACGCAGCTGGATCTGATAGGCGAAACAGTGCTCAGAAAGATTGTGTTTTTGAAAATTAAGAAAAAAATCAAAATTCAAATTAGAAAAATTGATTTATTAAGTAAAGTTTACCATTCTGCGGGGCAGCAAAGCGTGCCGAATATTATGCATATTCCAACCAACAATTTTCAGAACGTCAACTCATTTTCTAGATTTACTAGAGGCTCTGAGCCAAACCTAAAAAATAAACAGAGGGTGTGCGTATGCCATTATTGAGTTCGAGTCTCCCAGAAAGTTTTTTCAGCCATTTTCTAGACTTTAGGTAGAACCTTTCTCTTCCGTTTGTGATCACATGAACAGGCTTGGGGACAAAAACATCTGGAGATAGTGTCGTTTCTAATGGCAGAGAAGTACTAGTTCTACTGTAGGTCTGTTTCAACGTCACTGCCGAACCCGGTACCAATTAAGGTAAGCAAGCATAATCTATTTCTTTTGGATGAGCATTTATTTTGTTGCAATAATTGAAAAACCAAATTCGATGGGGCTGCCACTGACTACTTGTAAATGCTTTGATATACGTAGGATTTTTGAACTTTGGTCATACACCACGTGCCCACATAGGCAGATTTTGCAACGAAAAAATGTTAGTGAGTTTCATGAATCGCAGCAGAAAAACAGCGATATTCGAAAGCATTGCTGAACTCTAATCAAGACTGGAGAGAACGGCTTCTTATAAGCTTCTTATAAGCAGTTTTCGCACGGACGAAAAATCTTATCCGCAAACATTTTGCAGGGAGATTTTTGGTCGACGAAAGATAGAAGAGTTGGGACATTTGAAGACAATAAATGGACAATGGCTACCGAAAACCAATTTTGAAATCTAAAATAATTTTTTTGACATAAAAAATAAGGCTGTGGAGGTATAGGTGGAGGAGGGACCTTGTACATAAACTGGACAATCCTTGTACCATCGCAATATACTGATGAAGCGGTACATCCGGTTTTAATTAACCCAATATCCTGCTTCGTGCTTCTCTCGCTAAAATAAGAGAAACAATGAGTTCTAGCTTTCGACTTTGATGATTTCTGCGAAAACTTGGCTTGGCCTAAAAACTATGCCGAATGAAAACCATTATGTGGGTTGAAGTAAGCACTAAGGAGTGTGCCCACCTGGTGGCGAGTCTCCTATTGCCTGATTATCGTGTCTAGTTTCTGCGTTACGATATCCCGATTGCATAAGACCGGTTTTGTGTGCTTTATACGGGTATCGGTTCGGTCAGGAACTTCTGCCTTTCACTTCGCGCAGTAGAGAAATTTCTGGTTTCACTTTTGGAGCTGACAAAACTTCGAATCGATCGAGAAAATGTAACAGAGAGAAGCGAAGACGCATTGGTCAATGGTGATACTAGTGCCAGTGCATTGGTCTTGATTTCTAGCGCCTCCGGGGACTTTCGTGTGGTCAGCACATCAGCTGCTCTGGTCAACCGACCCGTACTTGGAAAACGTGATCTTCAAGTCAGATAAGTACCTTTCGGAAAAAAAAACACCAATCAAACAACGTGTAGTCTTATTTGACAAACCACACCAAATCAAAAGTTTGCAAGTGACCTGAAAGCAGCTGTACTGCACCAATAAACGGTTAATTTACTTTAGCAATGACGCTGAACGGAAGGATGTTGATTAAATTATGTTAGCAAAAGGAACGCTTACAGAAAACAGTATAGTCATTCCTCAGACTCGACTTCAGCAGGCAGTCACATAATGCAGCCAGGCAGCCGCGTGGGCCTCCTTATTACAGTACATTTACCGATAATAATAAATACAACATTGCAAAAGCCCTTGCAAACCTTTTGGCTTCTTTGAGCTCCAAAAATGGTCTTACAACAAATTTGTTACGTTGAAAAACGAGGCGCGACGACGCATCAGATTTTTCACCGAGGCAGGATCACAAAAATTGTATAGATGACAGGGTACGTTCTGAAGGAAATTCCTAATCCATTTGCGATATATCACCTCTGATCGCTTGGATGGTATGTTGTAGTAGGCTGTTACAACCGTCACCGTTCTGTCCAGCCGCACGCGAACGTCTGCCTCGGACTTAAGATGGACGTAGGGCGAGTTATTCACGTCTATTAGGCTCAATATGGCTAAAATACACGACAATATCAGAATATATATCCAAATGAACAATCTTCGTGATCGTGTTGAAAGCATAATGAAACTGACTGACTAGAAAAAAATACAACACAACAAATACTAAAATAACACGCTGAAGTAATGAATAATCTATTACAGCATCAAAGACACTAAACGTCTGTTTTATGCAGTGATTTTTTTGTGGGAAAAACACATCAGCCATAAAGTATCTTATTCAAGAACGGCGATGTCTTGTCGACAGTGATCTGTTGTTAGTGATCTGCTGATCTTTCAATTTTTTCTTATGCCATCGATGGCCAGATGTAACGTCGTGGAAAGGGTTGGTCTGAGCCTCGAATCGCAAAACGTTTGACAATACTTCAGCTCGCCAGTAGATGTAGTGGACATAACTACACTGTAACTGATTCCTAATAGTTACAAAACTATCATTCCGCTAATGTGGTGCTAAATGAACTTCTTCCTTTTTGGAATGATTTTCACAAAACATCTGTTTTAAATATGAATCTAGATGCTTTGAGAATATCAAAGCGACTAACGAAAACTAACCGCTAACGAAACAATCTAAAACTCGCTCAAGAAATCGAATGTGACCGGAAAATCTATCAAGTGTATGCTGCCCGGGACTCAGAGAGTTAAAAAAAGTCTGAATACTCATGTTTCTAGACAAATTCCTGAGATTTCCTCTGGTGCATAGTGGTGGTGTCATGGGGAGGGTGGCTGAAATTTAAAGTTGGATAGTATTCGTGGCGGATCTTCGTAAATACTCTCAGGTCCCAAGCGGCCTGGTAATTCATTTCTTTTTACGGGCTCATGTTTCAGAGGAAGAAAACAAGGGAGTACAATCCACTGCTGTCGGGTGTGCGGACTTTCCTGTTAAGAATTCATTTTGGGAAATGTTTTATTGAAAAGATTTATAAAATTTCTTTGCCAATCGTGGGCTCCCACGAATGTGTTGAGCAGACGAAATCTGTAATAAAAAACAGCAACATCGTACTGTAAAAGTTGCAATTGGACAATAAAATAGAAGACAACGGAAAACCCCTCAAACCGACTGTGATATTATATCGGGCGATGTGAGCTTGCTGTCCGGCAAAATGAAAGTGTTGTTTGACGAGTGGCTGAGCGTGACCTGCGGAATCAGATAATTGTCAGTCACATTTACATTTCGCAGATACCGTACACTGTTCGAGCTAAGTTGAGACAGTTTCAGTGTTCTCAAACTGCGTTTTCACATTTCAAGCAGCCAATCATTCAGATAGTATATTCAGACCAGGGAGAAAACGAATTTTTTTTGAATTTGAAAGGTTTTCCAACAACTTTTCAGACTCAAAAACAAATGAAACGTGAAATGAGAGATGTCCTTTTTTAATAGTTCAGAACGGCGCATTTTTCCACGCAACAAATATTGAGTTTTCTATTCCAAATTCAGCCTAAGCAATGCATTGTGCTTTTGAAATTACGAGTATTATTTTTTAGCAAGATTAGAGCAAGGCATGATCAGTAAGATTTGGTTCCAAAAAACGAATACATGAACCAGAAGCGAACACACCACCCGAAACCTAACCGGCAAAAAAAACAACGAATCAACGAAGGAGAAAAATCTTCCAAAACGAAGAAAACTTCCAATAACGCGAGCAGCCCTAAAATATCGCACATAATCGACAACACGTCATAACGTACTGTCTATCCGTCTCATGTGCATGTTGAATTGTTTTGCATGTGGCCCGCACGCATGTAGAATTGTTTCATTGTTTTTGCTTACCGCATGGTCAATATCTGTTTTGCGCAATAAGGTAAGATTGTCCAATGTGCTGTACATGGTTGGCATTTGGGTCAATGGAACTCCTAAGATTTCTGCAAAGAATAAAGAATTCATTGTATATACCAAACGCCAGGTTCCTTACAAAACAATTTTTGCAATCACAAACCGGAAATATAAATGGACAGAATTACATCATCACCGACACCCGGATCTACTCGTCTAGCGAATTTGGCTAGATTAAAAACATGCCGATCCTGGAGAATGGTTTTCTCCATCTTCCGCATCAGTCGATGGCTCATGCAATACGCAGGCCCATTAGCAAAGGTTACCATCCTATGATGATTCTGAAAAATTGGGATCAACGTGATGAATGTCTGGTCACATGAAATCCATAATTAGACAGACTTACCGGGTTCGGCAATGCTTCTGGGACAAATTTGCCACGCTCATGCGCGCAGATTGTACATATTACCGAAAAATAAATTAAGCTCCAATTCTTTATAGATTTATCAGCTACAGAATGTGTGCTCATTGGTAGATCCTAAAACTCGTCGCAGTCTTGCTGTGTAACATTTGTAGACTCCGGTGGAAATTTTCCGTGGCCCAGCGCAGTACGAAATATTAATATTTTTTCGCGTGAAACTCCAATAAATCGATTTGTGCGGCATGCTTCCTCTTAAAAAAATTATGAAGCTGCTATTATTAAGCTCTGATATTAGGCTACCTTCAGCTAGAAACTCAACTTGAACATAATTTTAATTTTTTATGAAGGCTCCAATCTTGATGACTCCTAAAATTTGCATAAATTATGATATTTCGATTCCCATTATTTTCGGATCAGTTTGTCTTTTTGCACGTTTCAGTTTCAATTTTATTTACTTTATACACGATGACCCAACACCGTAGGAGCACACTGATACCAAAATGGTTGCGAGCATGCAGCACACGGGGAAGCTTTGCACCGCAAAGCGAAGAGCAATTTTCAAAAAGCAATTTTAATGACAAAATCTTACCAAATGTCTGCCAGGTTATTGGGCACTGTATCTATCCTAGATGCACCCGGCTCATGAAAACTTGTGTGGTGGGCTATTTAAAATAGGTTTTGGTTTTTCGGAATGAAATATTTTTTTGGTAGCAAATGAGGGTATGACATGGGCCATTATTGAAATTGAGTCAGCCATTGGTTTTTGTCTGCCATTTTCCGGGGTGTAGATTGAATTTCCCTTTTTGGCCTGTACAAGTGGATGGTCACTTGCACAGGCGTTGTAACAAAAAAATTGAGGGATTGGGATCAGCAGTGACCGAGAAATGACGGTTCTAAGTTTGTCTCAAAAGCATTGCCGAACCCGGTAAGACTGCGCTTGCCTTCCAGCGGAGAAGATGCAGAGATGTGTTATATCCGTCGGTCAATCTCGGGGGACTCTTGCCCACGAAGATGGGTAGGGTGTGAGGATCACCCAGTGCGGCCAGCGACACGATAAGGTTGGGAATGTTTACGTATGTGTCGTCATCGAAATGGCAGAACCACCTGTGTGGTGCAAAAGAAACGGTATACGTATCCAGGTTTGCCAAATACCAATACAAAAATATTTGTTTACTACATATATACACTGATTTATTTTAAAAGTAAATTAAAAATTATTGTTAATAATCGAATAATATAAACAAAACTGAACAACTAAATTTGTATCTGTTTAATAAATTATTATTAGCTAGTCCTGTAGTTAACTATTTTAAAGTAGTAGGGTGTGTACAATTTCAGGCGTCGGATCACGTACGCCGGTAATGTTTTGGGGATCTTAAAATACATGCGTAGCTCCTCCTGGAGTTTACACATAAGGGACTGTCTGTAAAGTAAGTGTCGTTTGAGGGAAACGGGACAAGATTGAAATTGGGGCTGACCGTACGCGTAATGCCCGACTCCGCAAAAGCTAGCGTTGTTGAAGAAAACTTGAGAACTATTTAAAGCTGGAAGACATTGCCAAGTCAAAAATTGTCGCTTCGTATTGTTGGATTGCAATAGCACAGAGTCGTGTTCCGCTTGACAGTATACATTTTTGGCCAAGTCCAATTGGAGCGGTCCGTCACTAACCACCGCAATCTATATGAGAAAAATTTGAAAGGGGTTAAGTCACATTCGTCCGGGAAACATGTTGATCTGTCCGTGTCTGTGCCTGTGTCAGTGATTGTATCTACGGCTGTGTCTGCGTCTCTGTCTGTTTTTGTGTCTGTGGCTGTGTCTGTGGCTGTGTCTGTGTCTGTGTCTGTGTCTGTGTCTTTTTTCTGTGTCCGTATTTGCGCTTCAGTCTGTACCTTGTCCGTGTTCTTATCCGTATTCGGGTCTATGTTCATGTCTGTGTCAGCGTCTGTTAGCCATATTGTATATCATTACAGGTTTAAAGTGATCTCTTGAAAAATGAAAAAGTAAATAATTCACTGACCGCAGACACGACCGGCAATTCATTCGAAGACGTTTTAACCCTCAAAGCACATTTTATCCAGGTTTCCAGCAGAATTTTCAGCCTCGTTCGATGGTTTGCAGCAGTCGTTTTGACCGTGATAAAGAGAAAATTTGGCGTCACGTGTGCAAATTCAGCGCGGAATTTGCCGGTGCAACAGTGCTCCAATCCGTGCAAGACGACCAGCACCGTCGTAACGCAGAAACTGGAGACGATAAGCAGGAAATAGGAGGCTCGCCACCAGGAGAGCGCGCTCTTTAGCTTCAACCCACAAGACCACCCAACGTGGTGGTTCTCATTCGGCATAGTTTGTAGGCGCGAGACCGCAGAAATTATCAGGAAAAATAAAGCACTGTATGGGGTTAAGTCGATAGAGAATGTTTATGGGAGTACTTCAACATTTCAAGCTACAGTTCGAATTAAAATGGCTGGCCCTGATGTGTTGGGTCGATCAGAAGTGAAATCAGTAGCTATTTTTCTTGGCACATGCACTCTCGAGTAGACATAAATTGCAGTTCGAATTTTAGTATGGCAACAACGATATACTGGTCAATGAACTTACACTACAAATGCTGGGGCTGCAAAATCTTGCTTGACCGGTAGGTTTTAAATCTGTTGCATCGGTGAAGAGCTTTGAATGGTGATCTCACCTGACACACGATTATTACTTTGCAATACACCCAAGCCATTTTGTACAGAATCGGGCACTTTGTCGTTATTTTATTTTGCCAAACTTGCGGGCAAATGATTCGACCACTGACAGTAAACTGCTTATACAGGAAGATCATTTTGTGTACAGCATGTTTATTTGGAACCTTCGTTTACTTTCCGGCATATTTCTCTTCATCACACACTCGGATACTTCCCCTAATAGTGATAGATACAAATGTTTCAATCTGTGAGAGAAAATTAACGTCAAAAGATGTATGATAGTCTGTTTTCTGCGCTTTTTCAGGAACCCAAACCTATTTTATCGCTTTCGCAGCCTCATCACAACCTGAATCCAGTAATGGAACTCAACTGGAGCCGGCATCGTATCGTAATCTGCGCAATGATTCGGAACGAGCAGCCGCATCTCCTGGAATAGATCGAATTCCATCAGCTGCAAGGTGTCGATCAGTTTATCCTGTTCGGCGACGGAGGCACCGACGACACCGACATCATCCCTTTGCTGCAGGGATCAATTTAGTGTGTGATATGACGCACAATGTGTGAGATTAAAACAATTTGTGTGAGATTAAATGGCCTTAATGTTACATACTTTTTTGGAATTCCTATTGCAGTTCCTAGGATCTTCAACTAAACGTTAACGTGAAAGAAAGCCTGAAAATTATTTAGGAAAAGGGTACATGCACTGCAGTACTAAAGCCGCTGCAGTCTTGTGTACACCCAATCTCTCAAGTCCAATGTAAACCTGATTCAAGCTACCGCAATCGGTCACGCATAGCACCGCTGCACTAACCGAGGCAAATGACTTGACCCAGTCAACAGAAGTTTCAACGAGGGCAAGCGCGCGCAACACGAGCTTAAAACAATTCTGACCTGGTTTGTGTTACATTAAAAATCCCCTTAAAATAATCCCTGCTTTACTGTACCAAGCCGTCGGTCTTCCAGACACAGGTGTTTTTGAAGGGGAACGCTTGCAAAATTTGCTGATTGATCAGAGCATACGGCGAGCTCCAAGACGGGATTTGATATGTTATATTCCGATAACTGTGTTATTAAGACGTTTAAGAAAAGTTATTGCGGAAAAGGTGGAGAGAAGACTTGTTTCGTCCACTAACCTGTCGATTCGGATGCTTGGGCGTTCACGGCTGCAAAAGATTCCGCATTCGTGGAGTAGTGCATGGCAACTGGCCACGGGCCAACTTGTCGGATCTTCGGATCGACCATTTCTACTTCCGTTCCACTGACAAGGGGTCGGAATGAAATTACACACTCCAATTTTCCTGATTTGGTTTTCACAAATAATGGACTACATATGTAGATTTCAGAAAAATATTTCATTTGCAATTGAGTTCCTGTACATTTACCAAAAACAATTTCAAATTCCTGGAATGCATATCCTCCTTATCGAGAATTTTAACCGTTGCTTGGCTGATTCATTCACACGTAAAACATATTTTTTTAATCTCCTTGTCGGCGTTCCAGAAACACATTTTTTTCATGTTAATGAAAGACATAAAAACTTACACCACTACAGTGGTGGAGAGAATTAAAGTAAGACCTCGCCATGTAAATGTATCACACGGCTTACCACGGTTACATATGGCAGACCGTGTGAAAGAAACAACAATTTTGACCTGATGCACACTATGTGCAGTAGCAATCGCTTTTTGTACACTAAGGGTATTAAAAGTTCGCTTATTTGCAGCGTTTATTTCGCTATTTCAAAATCGCTAATCTTCCTGAGTTTGCACGCCCTTGCAACGGTGATACGCCCCCTGGCTTACCTGAGGCTGTGTCTCCTTCGCTAATCTCAACTGACATGGACCACTCACTAGACAGATGCACACAATTAGCGAGCAAATAACCGAGAAAAGAAGCTCCTTGGCTCCTTCAAAACCTCGCGTATCTTCAAAACCAGGGAGATTAGCGAGTTTGAAATGACGCAATAAACGCTGCAAATAAACAAACTTTGAATACCCTCATTCTAAAGTGTGTCTGTACCAGTCTTACGCCGAAATTTAATCCCTATGGCCCGACCCAAAGCCCAAAACGATAAGATGAGCCCGATAAACCTAGGTACGGGCGACTTTGTACACCACTTAAAAGATTCAGGGCCACATTCAGAAATCTTGCGCTTCTGGCCCATGTTACGGATGGACTTGTTAATGTTACAAAACAACGGCTTCTCAAAGGATAGGGATGATTTTTCCACTGGAATGGTCTTACAAGGAAACGGAACGATAGTTGACACGCTGATCTCTCTGAATTTGTTTTTGAAAATAGTGGAATAAGTTAATAGATTTTAACAAAAAATGTCATCTGCAAACGAGCTCTGGTTTGAGCGGGAAAAAATTCGAAGCGATAGTTCCGCGGGTTTCGCAATCAGTTCAATTGTTGATTGTTTGATTTATGCTCTATCAAAACTCAATTAAATTTTTTCACCACTGTAAAACGTCCTTTTTTGAAAACGTCTGATTCCAAGATTTTTGACATTCTTCCGCTCTAAATTCGATTTGAAATCAATTGACATCAACAGAACATTTTTTGGATGCCAGAGGGCGGAGTTATAGGCTAGTTTCAATCCAGTTTTGATAGAGCATAAATCAAACAATCAACGTTGAATTGAATGGGAAACCCGCGAAACCATCGGAAAACTTTCGAATTTTCTCCCGCTCAAACCAGAGCTCGTTTGCAAATGACTTTTTTTGTTAAAATCTATTAAGTTAGTCCTTTATTTTCAAACACAAATTCAGAGAGATCAGCGTGTCCGCTACCGTTCCCTTGTTAATCTACAAGTTCAAATCCGAAGCACGTCATGCACAATCTCGTTATATCTTCGCATGTTGGCATTGCTCACACCGTTGTCAACCACATTGGGATCATCCATAACTATTTAGGGAACCCAAAGTACCGGAGTGTTCAAGCCACTTTTTTCCAGTACAGCAAAGATTTTCTCAAACAAACTACAGAGGTTAAACCACTTGATGGTACTCAGTTTTTTATTAATTCCTGCGTGCACAATTTCACTTCGAATTGTTTAAAACATGTTCGATTTGAAGTATCTGCCCTCTATCATGAGTTTAACACGTTTTGGCCAAAATCGCAAAGCATTATTGATTTTAATTTAGTCCGAATTCGACCACACCTTTCGCATGGCATGTTTCAAACTTGTTCCTTTAGTGGCAGCGTGATCAAACAATTTTCGTTTAAACAAACCGTTCACACAAAAATTCATGGGAGCTAAGTCAAGGCTCTTACCCATCCAGTGCTCTTTCGGAATGAACTTGATTCCGAATTTCGAAACCATTCTTGGGTGATTCCGGAAGAGTGCGTTGGAGCACTGTCATGGTGAAAGAAGACCTTGTTGATAAGCTCTCATGGAAATAGTTTCCAAATGTCGTTTTTTAAAAGTGGATTCAAAACATGTTGGATGTAGTACTCATTGTTGATTTTCGCTCCGGGTTTAACGAAGCGGATTACGGTTTTTTCACGGGAGCTAACACCGGCCTTAAACATGACGCCCTTGGGGTGAAATTCCTTCCAGAATTCGGTCCAACTTTCCGGACTCCGTTTTCCCCGAAACTCGTTGTAAATCTTTCGGATCCCGTCAATGTCAGTCAGATACACCCAGGCCTCATCAATGGTGATAACATTTTTCTACTTCCGGCCGTTGATGTAGCGCAGGAACCTCGGGCCTCGGTCCAGCCGTTGTTTAACGTGCTTGTTCTATAAGGCATAAACACGGCACTTTTTCCTCACTTCCCCTCCAAATCCTGGACAACCACGCGAGCAATAGTTGTAGCCGACACGCCGTTTTTTAAGGATAATGTAGAACGAGTCAGCGGATTCGGTTCTAAGAGGTTCTTTTCAATGGCATCCACCAGACCAGGAGTTCGGAGTTTCGGGGAGCCACGGGGTTTCACCAACGACGGTGCAGTATCATTTCCGGCTTCCTTGTTAATTTTTTCCTGATGAGATTAAATACTGTTTTCTGAGAAAACAATTTCCCTGACTTTCAACGCTTCCACAATTTGCCTGGATGAATATTTCAAACTGACCAATGTCGAAATGGACTTTCTCACACCCAAATCTAATTTACGACCCATACTTGCATCCAAATGAGACAAGAAATGTATCACACATGTGAAATTGATTGGAGCACGTGTTGGGTTTTTGAGTTTGGAAAATCAGATAAGGCGTCCCGTACAGGTGTGAACATGAGTCACTCAGTATCATCAAGTGGTTTAACCTCTGTACATGTAAAGTTTCTGGTTGATTCATGAGAACAACTGGTGCCGATTATCATTTCGGCAACCTGGAGGGATTGCACGCAATTTTTAAACTCAATTAGCTTTTTTTACACAGTAACAGAAACATTTTATGTGAAACATTTAGAATTAAGTTTTTGGTTTCCGAAAAAAAATCTCAATAAAACTGAAGGCAATGCCATATTCAAAGGAAAAATTAGTTTTATACTTCAGTGGTCAAAATTAAAGGACTTAAACTATTCTCATCGTTATGAATCATAAGTAAATTTACAGTGAAACAGTACGAGACTTTTGCATATTTACGGCAAATCGATAGAGCTTCTCTTTTTTTAGAAAGTCAATTCATTCGACCAAGGCTATTACTCGAAAAAATCAACGAACGTAACAGTCTTTTCCGGACAAGGAGTTTAAGCTGGACCACAATTAAAAATCAAATTTCAAACCTTGTGGGGGGAGGGTGATTCCGTAAGTGAAAAAAATAACAATGGCGGTGACAATCATATTCAAATGAAATGGTGTTGTTAAAACCAGTCGTTCACCAATTTTTTTATCAAACAAAGCTATAATTGACCATCCTAGATCTCTTGCGTCGACAAAAAAATCGTTAACGACTACTTTTTCAAACGTTCTCTCAGGTAACATGATTATTCAGGGAAAATTTGAAAAATCCAGATTCTCCCCATTTCTGTATTCCCCTGACATCCGATGTGTTTGGGGGAACGGTAATTTTATTGTCCTCTGTCGTCAAGGCCCTTGTTCTCGTGTTGGATGCAGAGAAAGAAATTTAACTTTATTTTAAAGCCATAATTTTTTGTCTGCCGTGCAGGTGCTTCACGGTCGACACGGAAGGAATGGGAAGACGACGAGATCACGGCCCTGTACAATCTACTCCACCGGCTCTTTTTTGACCTGAACCCCGACCGCTTCGGCGCAGCTCAATTGCACCCTAAAAGATCTCCTAAAAGGCTGCAAATCTTCTATATTCTTGGAAAGTTTGTACACAAAGGAAATTCTGCGCTACATCCCGCCTGCTGGGGATAGTTCGCCGGAAATGGAGCAGCAACGTTTATCGGCCTTTTTCAACACGCCAAACGAGAATGCCTGTCGCGTGAAGCAGAGCCTTAGTGGCCAGCCGATTTTAGATCAGCACGTTTTTACAATATAATTTAAACGGCGATAAAGGTGTATTTTTTAACCTTAAATTCACAAAGCAACAACCCGATGCTGGAAGTCCTTTTCCAGTGCACAGATTACATTTCATTTAAAATCAAAAATTAGAGACAATGTTATTTAAATGCGAATTACATTTCATTGTCATCTATATTAAGTTGGTTAAGTTAAGCTCCCCATCAAAAGTGTTCATAATCTGTTGGTTTGCAACATGACCTAAACTCTATCCAGAACATTGTAGTTTATTATGAACATTGAAACCAGTACACGCGGTTTCTAGCGTAACCCTCAAAGTTGAGTAAATGTTCGTGGTGGCTCCATGTAGTTCGGTCATATTTTATGCTTCAGCTGTAGATGCTATGTAGGCTGAGTTCTCTGGCTGCCTTAGCGAATTGAGAAGCAGGGCCCTTTGGGGGGGGGGCTGAATTTGTTGTATTGTTTACTTTGGTTTCGATTGTGTGGATAGAGAGGGTTGTTGAGCAGCCACCTCGTTTACTGCAGTAGTGGATCTCAGATGTTTTTTAAATAACCATCATACCTGGTGCACTGTATTGCCAAGCATTTCGAAAAATTGGCATCTAAACCAATGGAGATCCGAAAATCTCCAATCCAAATTGTGAAGGCAGACTATTTATTACATGACATCATGGACGCGAGGTGACAAATATGATTTATTAAGCTTGTCAATTGTCAATTGTCAATTGTCGATGCGGGTCATTTTGCCGAATCATCTTTCCACTCCCGTCTGCTGAATGAGTAAAACCAAAACGTGCCACTTTCCTGCCTAATTCTTCCTCATCTCACATTGATCGTTCATTGAGATAACCTTTGCGCTATTCATGTGAAATGAAAGCTAAAACTAAGCTACAGTAGCTTCACAAATTTATATTGAATCTTAGTCACTTGGCGAGTCTGCAGTTTGCACAAATAAATTAGTGGACAAGACATGTGAGTGTTGCAAAAAACAATTTCGGGTGGTGTCATTTCTTAACTTGTTAAAAACTCATAGAGTATTATTTTTTCACGTACATTTTCTTGATGTGAATTAGTTAAAATTATGGTATAGAAAATTTTGTTACGGCCATATTTGCTCAGGGCTAATTTTACTTCACTTATGAGCTTGTCGATTCATTCAAAATTGTTCTTGAAAAATAGTAGTGAGCGTAAAACCACGGATCCGCGCCGTCTAAATAATACTGCGGTTTAACCAGCTTAACAAGCTCGGGGTAGAGCACCGCCACGGTGGACATGATGTTTTGGTCCTTTCCAATGAAAAGACCATTGCTTCGCATCAGCTCCATGGTCTCGTAATACCTCCTCTCGTACTGCCGGATTGCATGTGAGTGGCCGCCAAATGTGGTTCCCGATACGCCTACATATTAACATAATACAGCAATTATGTAATTTTGTTTATAAAACACATTCACATTACTCAAGTATTTCCGTATTATAAAAAACAATTTTTTATTACTTTTCATTATAAACACAATTCGAGAATTATTTACAATCATAAAATTATACTTTATTGAAAGATTTTCTGTGTTTTAAAAAAATCATTTTGTTTAAGGAAAAGTACGTGACGCCTTTTAAGGAAGCGCAGTTGATCAGAAGAAGCGTGCCCATACCTTTAACAAAGGCCCCTATATCGTGCTGAAAATCACGCCTCGGAAGACCATTCCAGCCGATTTGCAGATGATCCTCCCGAAAATCTCCCACTTGGAGGAAGAAAACTCTATCCGTACCCAGCAAAGACGCAGTGTGTGTGTCAGGAAAGGATGAAAGTTTCTTGGCTTGTTCCTTATTGCGAAAGGAGCCAATGTCCGTCCAGAGAAAGTAGTCCGAATCGAATGGGTTATCATTGATTGCCTCCAACAGCATGTGAACTTTTTCATTCCACATTGCGTATAATTCCGGAGAATGTTTCTCTTCTTCCACGTCGAGCTTCCTTTGCTGGTTCCAAATTGACATCCTGCAAGAAACAAACATAAGCTAACGTAAGCTCACGTAAGCTAATTAAGTAAGCTACTCATAAATGGTCAACGAGCAAATTGAAACTTGATCAGGCAATAACAATTTTTGTGTTCTTTCTGAGAAACCAAAAGTTTCCCGTGCCGATTTATTATCCACTCTGGAGAATTGAAGTCAAGGAAATTACTTGCAGTGCTATTTTTCAGCGTGGCTTTTCCTTTATTTTGCTACTTAACTTCAAAATATTGCAGCATAGTCAAGGGATAATTTTTACTAATTTTATTTATTTACACAATAATGTTAAACGGACGAAGAAATTGTCTTAACGACAAAACAGCATTGAAATGTTATAACTTTTGAGAACAATAAACTTCAATACTTTAATTTAATAATTTAATAATACAGATGGATACATTTTCAAATAATATTTAATGTACTAATCTAAATTAAATATGGTCTTAAAATACCTGGTAAAATATTCAACAAAAATTGTATGTGGACAAACCTTTTGACTTCTTTCAGTTGTAAAAAGGGTCTAACAATGATTTGAGTGATATTCAGAAATTCGGCCCGCTGGGTCCTCACTTTTAAGTAGGATTGTGGATCGGTAAAAACATATAAATGACAGGGAATCAGCTGAAGAAAGTTTGCTAGCCACTTGAGATAAACACGCTCTCTGCGCTTAGACGGAATGACATAAAAAGCAGTGACGACCGTTACTGGTCGGTCAAGACGAATTACAGGAGCCGGGTCTGTTGCTCTTTCGAGTGAAAGAAAACTGGGAAATATGTGAAATAATTGTGAAGCATCTCTCGAGACGTTACTCGACGATTTGTTTATAGAATCCATCAATAATGTCAGCAGACTCGTTGCAATAATTACAATATATAAGCACCGCTTTAATACAGACTTCCAACATCCAGGATAAGAATTAGTATAAAGCAGGAGCAAATACTTTTGCCGGTTGGTATGTCCGAATTTGTAATACATGTTGTGGCGTTCTGTAAAATTCACCACACCGAAGCAAAGTTTCACTCGATCGTATTCTTCATTTTCGAAACTTTATTGATTGCATTATTTGCAGATAGTTCGATGATATTTCGAAAAAATGATCATATGCTCTGCGTGGTCAACCGGACATGAGGCTTAAAACATTACAATGCTTTCTCAACACCGGTCAGTGACCATACAATTTGATAGTAGCTGGAGAGACCAATCTAGAAAACACGTTTTCATTTCGAATCATAAACCAGTTTTCTATTTTTAAAATTCTACCGTCTCGTGATCTCTTGCGCGTCTTCTCATACCATACGAACGCGTACGAAAAACTAATATGTGAAAGCTTCAAAATTCACGTTAGTGATACAGAAACATGTTTTTTGCGTGTGACACGGAGTTCTATAATCGTTTTTTGTGGCGGCACATCATGCATTGCAAAATTGGAATCACGAATGAACTTAAATATCGGCTTGCGTTTCTTACAAAATCTTATCCACGTCACTGGCAGTCTGTATTGAGGAGGGGCTTTTATTCTGTATTATGTGCATCAAGTTTGCTTATATTATGGACAGGCGCTATCAATAAATCGTCAGACATCTCGGATAATACGTCACCACTCTCCCGTTTTGTACGCAGCGTCTTTCTACACGATGCGACTGGTAATTCGAAACCTGTCATTCGTCTTGACCGACCAGTCACGGTCGGCGACCGACCAGTAACGGTCGGCGACCGACCAGTAACGGTCGGCGACCGACCAGTAACGGTCGTCACTGCTTTCTACCTCATCCCGTCAAAGTTTAAGGAAAAAGACTACGTCAAATGGATGTCGAATTTTCTTCCCGTCATTCCATGTCACTTGTACGTGTTCACTGATCAGGAATCCTATCTGCAAGTGAAGACCCAGCGATCCTCCTTCCCCCAAAATATCACCAAATACATTGTGCGGCCCTTCTCGCAACTGACAGAGGCCAAAAGGTTTGTCGGATTTCGATCTGCGTGAAGATTTCAAACAGTACTTTAAATTTCCAAATATTTGCTCCCCCCCTTCTGCCCCCAGTAAATTGTTTTTTATATTTTGAAACACTATTTGTCGATTACCTTCTTTTTCGAAATGTTTGCCCCCCCTCGCTAAAATGAAATAAATTATAAATGATCATTGGGATTGTCTCGCTGCCTCTTTTACCCGTTTTCAGAAGGTCACAGGAAGGTAAAAAACGTTCATGATCAAAACTAGTAAAGGTTGAATATAAACTGCAAAGATATTGTATCCATTGTGTCATCAGATACGAGTCAGGTATAAAACGTCTGGCTCAAACTTAAAGACGAATTCACTTTTGAAATTATTTAGGCTTTTTAACAGTATTTGTTTTTGTTTGATCTTACAGATTGCCAATGTGGTCAAAGCAAAGGAAACTGGACAGGGAAAAAGAGAACCACTCTCCGGAGTTGTACGCTCTGTGGAACGAAAAAGTGCACTTACTCATGGAAGCAATCAATGATAACCCATTCGATTCGGATTACTTTCTCTGGACGGACATTGGTTCCTTTCGTAACAAGGAACAGGCGAAGAACCTTTCATCCTTTCCTGACACGCACACGACTGCAGCACTTCTGGGGATGGATAAGGTCTTCTTCCTGCAAATTGGCAAGTTCCATCAAGGCCATTTACAGATAGGAAGGAATGGGCTTCCAGTACGAGATTTTCAACATAATTTCGGCTTAGCTGGAACTGTTTTCGGCGGACATTCAAATGCACTAAGAAAGTATGAGAAACGATATTACGCGACGATGGAGCTTATGCGAAGGAATGGACTTTTAATTGGGAAAGATCAGAACATCATGTCCACTGTGGCAGTTCTCTATCCTGAGCTGGTCAAGCTCGTGAGACCGCAGCCTTATCTTGGTGGAGCTGATCGGTGGTTTTACTCACATTATTATTTTTCGAAACGACCCCTCAATGAAACGGCGGAATGATTTTGTCGTTGGGCCACTTTCATGGACAATGTTCGGATTTAGACAAAACAATAAAGTAGTTTCAATTGTTTTACTCGGATTCCTTTGAAGGAGTAATTTGCGGAACAGTTATGGTAAAAAAATTTATAAAATGTCTTGACCACCTGTATTTTAAATGAAAAAATAACACCATTGTACTGTGAATGTTGCAGTTAGACAATAACACAAAACTCATTCCGTCGTGCACAACTAATTCATTGAAACAATTTAGAACCTAAAAGAAATATGTGCGTGAAAGAACCGAACCGAAACAATATTTTTATTGAACAAACAATAAACCGCATGGAGATATATTTTTTAGATTAACTTCTCTTACATACTTCTCTGTCCCTTATAATATCAAAGCTTTTCGTTGTTTCTCACAGGTGCTCAAATATAAAAAAATTTGAAAATTCCTTGGCCAATCGATTACCTAGAACAAATTTTCGTCGAATCCTTACCAGAAAAAAAATGCGATTTTCCCGGATCCTCTTGAGAGTAAGGTTTTTTTCGTTTACCGTAATTGGTTGAATCTCCCGCGTTCTTTTCAAGGCCAATTTTCAACAAAACACAGCGGTCAAAATGCATCAAGATAAGTCTAGTGCTTACTGTGTTATTTTTCAAGGTCCTCGCGGATCAAAGGCAAGTATAGGATCACGCGGCGGTCGCGTGAGGAATTTTTAGGGGGAGGGGAGAAATTCCCCTTACGCCATCTGCAACACTTCTCTGATTCTAAGTTTGATGAAATTAAAACAAATACCTGTTTGGCTCGGCTTCTCACAGGAGCTAAATGACATACTTTGTTAAAAGCAAAATAACAAAACCTAAGAAAGTTATGGAAGAAACAGCGTTTCTCGAGTAGGCAAAAAAAGCATCCAGGATATCGCTATTTTCTGGTCATCGGCGAGTTTGGCGTGTGGACAGGCGATTGATCGTTAGATTGAAGAACTGTTCTTTTTTTCTCAAAGGGCACAAAAATATCTTGCTTTTGCCGTTTTAAGTTTCCGTTGTTTTTCGACTTGAGGGAAGTGGGAGTTGGTATCCCACCCGGTACATCTGAATGTAAACGAAAGCTGGTTTCGAAGAACTCAAAGCGTAAACTGAGATAAAGTCAGGAAAAATATCGAAGTAGAATGAGTACAGTACTATCTATTCTATTAAGTCTACAGTATAATACAGTATTCCGGAGACGTTATATGACACTTGAGAGCACATATTCGCGAGTATTGCCCAACTTGTATCTCGTAACGGCATGCCTTTACAACCCGATACTGGCCAAGTTTCTGGCTGTACGCTCCTTGATCCCCATGACAGTTTTATATCAAGGACACTCCTAAAGTTCGTTCATGCCTTGAAAGCAAGCAGAACGGAATTCGGTTTGCCAACATCGCTGCAACGAGCTACCTTTAGTACCGATACTGGCCAATTTCCCAGTTGTAAACTCCTTGATCCCAACGGATTTCATTCAGGGTCGCTCATTAAGTTCGTTTGTGCTTGGAATGCAACCAGAACGGAATTCAATCTTACAGCATTTTTCTCTCTTAATCCGTATGTTCGCGGGACTGATTTATTCAGTCTCAGATTGACTTTTCTCGACACCATTTCTTGCTGTTTCTGAAAATGAAGCTCTTACTAGTCGCATGTGCTGTGTTTGGCATCGCCATTCTACCAGTAAAGGCAGTTCCCCTCGCAGACGACGCCAATCTCATCGGTGATGGGAGTTTTGGCACAGCCTTGGAGAATGTGATTCTCGATCGAATTGAGCAGGGTCAAGCTCTCCAGTTGTCCGTTGAAAACAGCCACAAAATTGTGTTCCAGCAAGAATCATCCGGCTGCAACACCTGCGGGAACAACTCTTCTTCCGGCACCCCAAAACCGAATCCCGGTAACGGGACAAACGGCTTGTTCACCCTCATTCCGACGAGCCCGCTCGGTCCGTTTAACAACAGCGGAGTCCACGTACCATGCGGTCTTCCGGTCAATTTGCCAATACCTGGATACAGTTTGACTGTAAGTGCTTATTGCTACTTATGAATGGTTAGAACTGAATTTAGTCAACTGAAAATTTGATACTAATGCTTTTAGTTTGACTATCGACAACAAAATTCGCTATTTTGACAGAAATGAGATGAGAAAATTAATTTAGCAAAACAATCGCTCTTTTTCCAATCATTTCATTGTTAGTAAGCGTAGCTGTTACGAAAGTAATTAAGGCAACTAAATGAACCAATGCAGGAGCGTGAGTCACAAAATTGCTTATTTTAGCTTTAAGTTTAATCGAAAGTAGTTGAAGAGGCTTAGTTTTTTTGGTGTTTCCTACCGTTTCCTCCTTCCTGTTTTGTTAGCCCTCTAAATAGCACTCTTATGGGCTACTTTCTGGTCAACTGCAACAGCGAATAACTGTTTCATTATAGGCTACCAACGCTGTTCTGCCCATTCAATGTGATAACCATCTGACGGTTACGGACGTTCAAACTGACGACCCAGGCCTGTCAGGTGCCATTAATGCCGCCCATACTGGCGCCGGGTACGTCCCGTACGTCAGTATCAATCCCTTAACACTGGCAGTAGTTCCCCATGACAGAACAGGCTTTCAGCCTATTCCGGATCCAGGAAACTACTTCACCCAAACTATTTGCGGAACTTGTCTGGATCAACGTGCCTTTTTGAGCAACTCCTTCTGCCTTCGGGTAGGTAAACTACGAGCTAAATAGTAAACAAATTAAAATCCCCCGGCAAATCCTGTTTAAGTAAAGCATTATTTTATTCAGAAGAACAGCCACATTTTCAGTATATAAAATAAATTATAAATAAAACATCTTTTTACAGTAGTCAAAGTATATTTAGCGAAGTATATAAATATGCCTTTTACATGTCGACGTCTATGTTTGCCACTTTAAAAAATAAAGCGAAAGATTCTGTTTTTAAGGAGCAGCCGATTGTAGAGTCACTGAAATCATCTTTTAAATATATTTAAATACTGCTGGGAGAATAGATCGACAAAACTGTTGTAAACATTATTATAATCTCATTACACAGATTACCTGGTGGGGCTGCAGCGGTAACTGCGTGGCTAATCCCGCCAAGTCCTGCTCCTCATCGACCGAGTTCGCCACCAATCCCGATTTCAGTTGTAATGGTCGTACTGCCGGAGAAGTTTGCAATTACAACACTCAGTGTTGCGGTGTTCCGACTTGTTCAGCAACTGGAGGAACAGCCTGTTTTGATAACACAGCATGTACCGCCCCATCCACATGCGTCTCAACAATCGTGGCGGGCAATTGCTGCACTCTTCCGAACCCATCGACTTCCTGCTTGATAGTAGGAGGAACCTCCTGCACATCCAACGCGGACTGTGGTACGGGAAAAACATGCAGCACCAATTGTTGTGTTTAAATTCCCTGCCCGCGAAAAATGCTTGCTAAACATTTGGAAGATTCAATGTGATGAATGCGCCGTCATGTTCTTGTGTGTGTGTGTGTGTGTGTGTGTGTGTGCAAAGCACAAGTTAATCGCAGTCTCGCTGCCTGTTTTACCTCTTTTCAGAAGGTCACAAGAGGGTCGAAAAACGTTCAAGATAAAAACTAATAAAGGTTGAATATAAACTGTAGAAATACTGTATTCAATCTGTCATTAGATACGAATTAGGTAAAAAAACTTCTGGCTCTAATTCGAAGATGATTTCAATTTTGAAATCATTTAAGCTTTCCATCCGTATTCATTTTATTTGATCTCACAGGTTGCCAATGTGGTCTGAGCAAAGAAAACTGGACAGGGAAAAAGAGAACCACTCTCCGGAGTTGTATGCTCTGTGGAACAAAAAAATGCACTTACACATGGAAGCAATCAATATATGCTGGAGTGCTCGTTCCGCTGCTCACCTGGGTCGTGCAAAACCAATTTATCAAAAAAATTTACAGTCCAAAAAACAATTTTCGTGTGAGTGAACCGAGCCAAGCAAATATTTTTATTGGACGAACAATATACAGGGTCGACCACAAATATCAAATAATATTTCTAACTCCCTTCAACATCCATGAATGTGGGAAAATGAAGATTAACTTCAGTGGCAAGGAGGGCAGTAAGTTAAGATTAGCTAAAACTTGATTTGAAACGCATCCGACAATACTTGTGCTTTTGAAA
The DNA here is from genome assembly GCA_001579985.1 of Hypsibius dujardini. Lineage (NCBI taxonomy): Eukaryota > Metazoa > Tardigrada > Eutardigrada > Parachela > Hypsibiidae > Hypsibius > Hypsibius dujardini. Next base: position 23,333 of record LRSR01012139.1, read on the forward strand.
AATTTGTCTTGAAAGTGGTACTTTTGTACTCGCCAACTAGGCCGAAAAGTACACTACGAACTTCAGTTCCGCCAATCGTGTTTGGAGCCTAAACAAAAAACCGCTCATTTTAAGTACATTTTATACATAAATTCGCAATAAAACTACGTTCTATTGGTTCTTGAAATAAAGCAGATAATTTTTGAAAAAAAATGATTCGCGCAAGAGTGCGCAAATTATACATTCTACGCATCAGTATCATTTAGCTCCGACCCTACAACATTCTGAGTTTCATAGAGAAAAACCACAACAACCCCGTTTGAAAACTATTCAATGTTCGTGGTAGACCTTGTACATCTGAAATAAAAAAACGAAAGCTGGTTTTGTAGACCTCAAAAGCGTGAACTGAGGCAAAGTAAGGGAAAATAACAAAATACAGTGTATACTGGACTATCTACTGCATTCTCTCACGTCTACCATATCCCAAAGACGTTACAACATACTTAAGAGCACATATTGAAAAATATTGCCAAGCTTGTATTTCATAACGGCATGCCTTTACTACCCGATACTGGCCAAGTTTCCAGCTGTACGCTCCTTGATCCAGATAACAGTTTTATATCAAGGAAACTCCTTCAAGTTAGTTCGTGCCTTGAAAGCAAGCAGAACGGAATTCGGTTTGCCAACTTCGCTGCAACGAGCTACCTTTAGTAGCCAATACTGGCCAATTTTCCGGTTGTAAGCTCCTTGATCCCAATGAGCTCTTTCAGGGTCACTCATAACGTTCGTTCGTGCCTGAAAAACAACCAGAATGGGATTGGGTTTGCCAGGAGTTTTCCTACATAATCCAAACGTTTGCGGAAGTGATTTATTCAGCCACACATCGACCTTGACTTTTCTTGACATCTCTTTTTGCCGTTCCACCTTTAAAAATGAAGCTCTTACTAATTGCATTTGCTGTGTTTGGCATCGCCCTTCAATCAATAAAGGCAGTTCCCCTCGCAGACGACGCCAATCTCATCGGTGACTGGAGTTTTGGCACAGCCTTCGAGGATGTGATTCTCAATCGAATTCAGCAGGGTCAAGCTCTCCAGTTATCCGTTGAAGACAGCCATAAAATTATATTCCAGCAAGAATCATCCGGCTGCAACACCTGCGGGAACAACTCTTCTTCCGGTACCCCAAAACCGAATCCCGGTAACGGAACAAATGGCTTATTCACCCTCATTCCAACGAGCCCGCTTGGTCCGTTTAACGAGAGCGGAGTCCATGTATCGTGCGGTCTTTTGATGAACTTGCCAATACCGGGGTACAGTTTGACTGTAAGTGCTTATTGCAACTTGGGGATGGCTAAAACTAAACTTAGTCAACTGAAAATTTGATACTAATAGTTTTAGTTTAGTTAGCGACTAAACGTTTTCGCTCTTTTAGCAATCATAAAATGAATAGTTTTTTCTGTTTTTTTTTCTCATTTAATCGTTAGTAAGTAAAGCTGTTGCGTCAGTAATGTAGACAACTAAAAAAAACTAATACCAGAAGATGGGTCACTAAAAGGTTCAGTTTAGCTGTAGGTTTGGTCTGAAGTAGTTGACGAAGCCAAGTTTTTTTTTGTTTTTTGCCACTGAAATCTTGGTACTTCAAACTTTTTTTAGTTACGTTGAAACCAATAACTTAGCCTCTAAAACTTTTTGCTAGGTTTTAGTTTTGGTCGAAGTTTTTTATTAGTTTATAATTGTTTTTAATGTTTACTGCTTAATCTCAATGGCTAAAACTTTAAGTTTTCTTTTTCAGTAAACTAACACAGTACAACCAAAACAAAATAATCACTAAGAATTTTATTATAAATTTAATTTACTGTTTCATTTTAGACTAGTTTTGCCATCCCTCTTATGGGCGACTAATTTTTTAATTATAGGCTACGAACGCTGTTCTGCCCATTCAATGTGATAACAGACTGACGGTTACGGACGTTCAAACTGACGACCCAAGTCTGTCATCCGTCATTAATACGGCCCATACTGGTCCCGCGTAGGTCTCTTACGTCATCGTCAACCCCTTCACTCTGGAGATAGCTCCGAATAGTCGAGCAGGCTTTCAGCCCGTTTCCGATCCAGGAAGTTATTTCACCCAAACTATCTATGGAAGTTGTCTGGCTCAACGTGCCATTCCGAGTAATTCGTTCTGCCTTCGGGTAGTTAAACTACAAACCAAACAATATTATTGTTTAAATGACGTATTTTTCTTTAAATAAATCTTAAATAAATTGAAATCTACGGCGAAAGTCTATTTAAATAAAAAATAATTTATTCAGAAGAATAAATAACCAAATTTTCCGTACTTATAAATATTTATAAGTAAAACGTCCTATTAGTCACTTGTGACTAATAAGACGTTGACCCATGAGTCGCTTGAAATATCTATTAATTATATTTAAACACTACTGCTGGGAGATCATGCCGAAAAAGCTATCATATACGTTGATATAATCATGTTACACAGATCACCTGGTGGGGTTGCAGTGGGAACTGTATGGCTAATCTCGTTAAGTCGTGCTCGACATCGACTGACAAGGGGTCGGAACGGGTCATCACACCCCGATTTCCCTGAATTTTTTCGGGTGTCAAAAATCTTCGAATTAACCGCAATCACATCCGCGGTTTCAGAAAAAAATAAGGAAGAAGAAGTCCCGCACCACTTTGGCTTTGTGTTATGGCCCGATCATGATTGATCAGTGTTATTCTTCATTATTTTTTTCTGCTGTGGGCTTCGGGGCGACCTCAACGTGCAACCTTGCAAGTGCTGGCGGTGCTTGTTGCACCGTCCCGACTGTAATTACTTGCTCGATTGCTGGCGCCAAGCAGTGCACAACTTCAGAGGACTGTCTCGGTGCTATTGCTGCTACAGTAACCTGCAGCGGTACCTGCTGCGTTTTACTGTGTACGGTTACGGATGTAGCTAACAGCTTTCGCAACAGCTTCATTCGAAGAGGACAATTCTAAGTCTGCACACAAGCTTATGTTATTGCACAAAGTTGCCAGTTGTTATCCGTAAAATAATCGCTTTTTGTTGCTGGAGCGTGCTAGATCGGCCCTCATTTCGCAACAGCTTATTCTATATGCAAGCCATGAAATTTAACGTGGTTACTGGCTTTGTTCAATTTGCCTTTGCATAAAGAACATTGCATTGCGAGACAATTGCATAGCATTACGAGACGATTGCATGGCATTACAAAACAATTACATTATATTGTGAAACAATTTTGCAGTGCATTACGAGACAATTTCATAACGAGATATTTGCGTTACACAAGGACATTTTTATCTATCTGTTTATCTGTTTGTTCGGTGCTATCCATCTACGGCTTGGATGCATGTTTAGCTCATTTAATCCTATTGCACTTGTGTTATTCGGTTCTATCATTGTCCAAATCGGGGTGTTCAGATCGTCCAGTTCTTTTTCATGTGACATGTTCGGTTGTATCCATGTCCAGCTCGGGTGTAGGCTCGGTTTCTGCGTTCCTGTTCCACTTGAATTGTTCGGCTCTATCCATCTTCTCGGATGGTTTTTTATCGTGTTCATTTTTACCGCTTAACGTTTTTTTTATCGTGAGGTGGGACCGAGACCGCTGTCAGACATACTGGTTGTAACCATGGTATAGCAAGATTGTTCAGAATCGCAGAAAGTCGTTCAAGTCAAAGGAATAATAATTCAGTTATTTATTTATTTATGAATCACGGAGTTCTCTCACAGAGAAGTCAGAATAACCTCACGTGGTAGTGCAGCTAAAAGGGAAGACAGTGATTGCAGTAGAAGCAATGCTTTCTCCCTCAAATTTGGAATTCGATAACATTAGATTAAATACTAAATCCAATTTGAATTCGAATTTAAATTCACAATGTATCAAATTCCATGATACAAAGAAGATAATATAGTCCATGATATATACCAAGATTAGACGAGCCGGAGGCGGACATAATCTCGTGATTTAACGTGTTTCGAAATAATTGAGACAATTATAAGTTTAAATTAAAACGGTAACACAAATCAAGTTGAGGATACCAATGTAACGTTCTTAGAGTAAAATGAAATACAAAAGTCTAGGTCTGTACCTAGGTACAGAAGTACACAGGTACAGCAAATCTTATAGGTACACCATTGTGAAGAATGCTCATGTACCGTTGTACCTAAACCTCTTTGCACCTAGGTACAAAAGTACGTAGGTACAGCTCTTCCTGCCATGTAATGACGGTAACGGTATGTGAAGGGTACGAGGTAAAGGCCGTTAACCAGGCCGCTTTTAGAAATCGTAACTTAACCAGGCCGTTTTTTTCAACGTTGATTTCCCGGCGCTGCAGTGCTGTCATGCCATAACAGATGGCTTGAAAACATTCAGAAAAATTCTCTGACCCATTTTAGTTTGTTCCTAAGCCTCACGGTTCGAATTTGAGTCCAAAAAAAGGAAGAGAAGAATCTCAATGGAGAAGTGTGCAAGTAGTCCGGTAGAGGCGCCACTTCGGTTCCATCTCCCTGGGTTGACTTCGCAAAACCGACTTATGCGCCACCTGTTGGCCTGCCGGCCTGGTTAAGTTACAATTTCTAAAAGCGGCCTGGTTAACGGCCTTTACCTCGTACTGTACTTGTAAGGTTGTACTTAAAGGTATCAGGTAAATAGTTACAGACCACCGGTACCGCTATCTTTAAGCTTGCTGTGAAACTGGCCAGTAGCCGTTCTTTACCCTGAGCTGGTTCAGCTAGTGAAGCGATAGTATTATTCAGACGATGCAGATCCGTGGCTTAACGCGCACTGAAAAATTTCAAAAAACAATTTGCATTAATCGACAATTGTCGAGCTTGCAAGCTCACAAATGTAACACAATGAGTCTTGATCGTACGGCGACATAGAAATTTACACCACACACATCTTATTTATTTATTTACTCCAAGCAATTTACCCGGAACAAGTAGTCATTTATAGTTATGAATGAGGTACAAGATATTGTCAAAATTAATTTCAAATGATTAAAATTCATCCCGAATTTTCTCGCAAGAAACCACATCCATTACTAACGTAAGCTAGAGTTGCAGCGCTGAACCGGATTTTTTCTCAATACCTGTAATGTGGCTAAACACGTGGCCATATTATAGCGCAAACTGAGTGACGCCATTTACCTCAGTTAACGCGTGGCTGTATAGACGAACCGAGTCAAATGGCTCAACTCAGTTAGTGCTATAATATGGTCCCGTGTGACGGTGGAAAGAATAGCAGAGGGCTGGTTCGCCAAATACTTGGGATTCAAAACAAATTTGGTAAGTCGTGTTTGCTTAGTTTTCGCTCTATTTTATGAACAATTCTTTAAAGATTATTTTAATAGACGACCCATTTGAGATGCGGAAGAATTAAATCAGGACGTGTCTCGTTTTTTTCATCTGTTGTAAAGTTGTGAAAAGGGATTAATTCGGCAAAGTAACTCAGATATAATTATTTGTTTTGCTGCTAAATTGGGTTATACTTTTTATAAAAAAAAATTTCACAGCCCATAAACAACAATATATTGATGGTACATTTTTAAAATATCTCCCATAAAAACCGATTTTGAAGGGATCAAAAGATCGACATGTAGTAATACGTAGAGACCTAAAGGCATTTAGAAAAACAGTTTACAGATCAGAAATTGCATAACCAAGTTAAATACAGAAAAAGCTGTTCAATATAACAAAATTGAAAATCATTTGAAGCTATCACATATACTCGCGCGGGTTTAAGAGATAAATCTCTGAATTTCATTTCGGGTTGCGTTGATGTTTTTAAAAGAGAAATACCGAACCGAACAACACGTAAGTATTTGATCGGATTTGGTATGCTGGTCGTTTCAACATTTTTATAAACAAATTGAGCCTTGTATGTACCATGCAAGAAAATTAACTTGGAAGAATATGCTCGTCTGGATTTGTACGAAAATTTCGTAATAATTTTATCACCTTTGAGCAGTACAGTAGCTTTATCCAGTCAAGTTGAGACAGTTTTATTGTTTTCGTTCTGCGTCGTCGACAAGCACGCATCAATCCATCCAAACTGTCCAATCGAAAATTAAAATTAATGTGATAAGGGAAAAAGCAATAGCTTTACAATCTTTTCCAAAACTCAAAACAAAATTAGATTTGAAGTTGGATAACCCAGTTTTTCAAATTTTCAAAACGTTTTTTTTTCTAGCGTAAGAAGTATGTCGTTTTTTTTACTTCAAACTTTACCCAATAATGCAAGTTAACTTTATAATTCTGAGAGATTTTATCATTTGGTGGGAAAAATTAATGGAGGGAAAATCAGGGATCAAAAAGAGTCCGGCAAAAATTAATAATAAAAATAAATGATTGCAAAAATTCAAACAAAAGACTCCACAAGGAGCCCCGTCACCTAACTGCACTTTTTTTCCATCAGGGTTTTCAGACCATTGCCTAGCCAAGCTGTCTGGGGTGTTCATAAAGGCTAACTCAAACTTCAAAGGGGCGTTTTATGGAGTCTGAAAACCGATGTTCAATATAAAACTGTTTAATAAAGCTTCATGCCCAAAATACTATGAAAAGTTTTCTCAGTTGAAGAAAAAATCCTAAACAAATGGTATTGCTGAGAGTCATCATCTGTACGGGTGACAAAGAAAGGAGTGTTTTGTTGAAACTATTTTTCATCCACTCAAACATATCAAATTCTAGAGCACAAACCGAGTATCCCATTTAAGTCCGAATGAAAAAATATTCATTTTTGTTGTTTGAGTGCAAGCTCCAATGATACCGTCGTCCCGCAATAAACCGTTTTGTTCACCGACGACTGTCCACTGTCCGGTGAACATAATTTGCACTTTCCCAGAAATTTCAAGAGAGAATTAAGGGCCGAAAGAAACTAAAAATTTTAAAGCGACACATCTAAGAAACAAGAATCAGAAACTGTTTAAAGCCATCAGACTGTAGATTTTTCAGTAGTTTGAATATTGAGATTCTCACGCCCTAGTCAATACTAATTCGTTTAGTTTTCATTTTAGCTCCGAATTTCGTATAATGATTACATAACCTCGTAAAGGGAATCATGAGTTTCCATAAAAAATGGTTTGCAAAAATCAGGAAAGTGGGAACCAGGTAAAAAATGTACCAAAGAAATCTGTCTCAACTTGGCTGGATAAAGCTACTGTAGAGTAGAAATTAAATGTATACATTTCAGACAACGGATGGTCCCTCCATGAGGAAAACCCTATTACTGGTGGTGGAAGACATCCGTTTGTCAAAGTTGTCTTATTAATGGGCTACCCCTTATTACCCAATACCGGACAACCAGTTTCCAGTTGTGAGCTCCTTGCTCCCAATGACAGCTCTCTCGTGGACACTCATAAAATCTGTTCATTCCAGGAAAGTAACAAGCTTTGATCTTGTCGGTAAGTACTTTTTCTACTGAATGCAAAGGTCTGACAAAGCAACTCGTTCAGTTTGACAATAGTCTTGACTTCTCACAACTTGTTCTCTTTCCAGCGTATGAGAATCTCATCCTTAGTCGAATTCAACAGGGTATGACCCTCAAGTTCTCCCTCAAAAGCAGCCATAATGAAAAAGGTAGTATTGCCCCCCCCCCTCCCCCGCCTCCCGGGGGAGAGGTTATTTTAATTCAGAACAGGGTTACCCTACCCCGGTAAATGAAATTGTTATTCTCACGTTTATGCGAAAGCCGGCAGCCAAACTGCCCGCCTCCTTCATTTTTGATTAAATGTGTTGTAATATGGGCCCGATATGCGACCGGGTGGTTTGTTTGTAACACATATCCATGTCACCTAAGTTGGCTCTTGTTTGCAAATTTTTGCGCTAAATAAAAGATAACTTTGATCAACTTGAAACGATGCAGGGTTTACGTGATGTGAAGAACGACAGATAAACGAGAGGAAATTTGTTGACGGTGAGCCGTGTGTTTCGGATTTGAAAAAGGAGTGCCCGGATACCAGTGGATAATTTCTCGCATTCTGATAGCTGTATAGAGTAAGAATAACTTTTTTGCTTGAAAAAAGTGTAATAAAAATTTTTCATGTCACTGGCGTGGCCCAAACGTGATTCTGGACGGTGGGAGAGTGATATTCGTGAATACATGCATATACACAGTTGCTTTTAATGTCTATGTGTCCAAGTTAAAGCCACCCTTTAAGCTTTGGCCCAGCAAAATAGGGGGTCCAAATTCGAGCCAATTCCAGCAACGCGAGCAGCTGTTTTCGATCGATCAATTGATTAAGCAAATTTATCTTATCTGTTATCTTGGTTAAGCGTCCTTGATTGATTTCTTGAGTGTTTTTATGCCTAAAATGCCCGAATTGCCCAAAAATGTCTAAAGACGCCCGAATTTATCACTGAAGTGAGTACTCAGAAGTTATTGATAGTTTAAGTTGATATCGGTTGATTTTTTTATAAGCTCAAATTTCCGGTTAGATTTTGTATATTAACGTTTTTTTTCTGATTTTACTCCGTTCTGTTCTCCGATGGTTGGTGGAGTTCAATCAATAATCAATCAATCGCTGAAAAACAGCAGCAAGCGGTAGCTGGAATTGGCTCGAATTCGGCTAAGATTGGCCATTGAATCCAGCTATAGAAGCGGACAAACACATCCTTATGATGGGGTAAACTTCTCAAGTAGAGGAGGGCCACATTGAGAAGAGATACACAATCGTCTGGCCTATCTCTTTGGATCACGCCCTTAATTGTAAGGTCTCTTGTGCCGTTATTTGATTCTGAGTTGTGCGTCTTCAGACGTTTACGCTGGCCAGCGAGTCTGTAAGACTGATGCCTCTTCTTTAGTTGTTTCAGTTTCGCTCTTTTGGCAAACATATTTTCAACCAACTACTTTGTGAAATTGTTCATTTTATTCATGTCATTTGGAACGGATACCAAACTTTTACCCTTATCAATAACGCCAATCATGATAAATTCCTTCACTCCACTGCATCGCATCAACGCATCCGTCGCAAATAGTTACCAGTACAATATAAAATCGGACTCCTATTTTCCACCAGATTCCTGCGGTTCTTGAGGTCCTATCCCAATGTGGCAAACATTATTCGACGTCAGTAATACTGACAGCGAAAAATGTTTGCTGCATAAAGATAATTAATTGACCTAACTTCAAGCAAAGGAAATCACATGTTCGGGGGACGCCCGTATCCATGATGCCAATAAGGATAAGGGTGCTATATAGGCCACTGCCAGTGCAAACAATTCTGGTAGAAATTGTTTTCTGCATATTATTCAGGATATCATGCGTTGTCTCCCAAATTTCTACGGATCATGAGGACTTCGTCCCAATGTGGCGAACATTATTCGTCGTCAGTGATACTGACAGCGAAAAATGTTTGCTACATATGGAATGATGAGCCATGGTATATCGAAACGGGCATGTAATGTTTTCAGCCCCTAACAAAGAAATGGAAAATGTAAAATATTTCAACTTTTTAACGTATCTGGAACAGATGGGCCTACCAATAGGTACTGTTTAAAGCATTAACCGATGAAAGACACGTAAAATATGAGGTGCAAACTCTGGCAAGAAAACGGCAAATGTAACTAGTCAAGAAGACCAATGCGTGTCATTATGTCTGTGTCGAGCTCCATCGGTCGCAGATGTGCCCGGAGGGCATTCATAACTCGCTAGACATGAGAGTAGGGTCAATGAGTATGGCCGTGAGTGAGTATCAGAATCAGTTCAGAATCAGATATCTCTCGGTATCTGGGTGTATACGCTAAGAATTTTTTCTTCTGCGTTGGTACAGTAAGACATAATTGAGGTCAGCACTTTAGTTCACGCTGCAATATAGAAACAATTTAACTGAGCTTTTTTGTTCCGTGAGATTCTCGGACTCTTTTGGCTCGCTAAGCTTGGATAATTTGCCATCACCGTCTAAGTCGGATATGGACATGCACGAACGTCCACGAACGGGGGGGGGGGAATTTAATAGAATCTATAGATGCTTTTATTCAGTGTTTAGGAAATTACGGGTACACGTACACGAAAGCGTGAACCTCTAGATGTTGAAGAAAATGTTTAAATTATTGCCTGACAAATGTTCCATGATTTGTATGGGAATGGGTTACTTTCGAACAATCTACATATGTCACGAAAGAAAATCCAACCGCTGCACAAGATATGCCGCACTTAAACGTTCATCGCCCTTCAATTTTCTCTGGGTAGCAACTTTTGTGCTAGATTAAGGATGACATTTTTTTGTCCAGCAATAACTCCCGCAGAAACGGTCAATTTTTGTCGGTGAAGAAACGCAACCACACACTTTAACTTTTATTAGCGACGGCAATTTAGGACGTAAATCATTATCCAACCAAATTTTTGCAGATTTAGAAATGCCTTCTTCGAATGGAGGTGCCGTAAAAAAATGTTTGCTACATTTGTATCGTACAGTTAAGCGCAGCACTGGGTTATCAAATCGCATGTCCCGAAACCACGACCAGCACAACGGAGAGCGGCGTTGGTGGCGAATTCGGTCGATGTCGAGCAGGACTTTGTGAGATCAGCCACGCAGTTTCCATTGCAACCCCACCAGGTGATCTGCGCAACATAATAACATTAATGTTCACGACAGTTTTCTCCTCACTATCCCCCCCCCCCAACAGTCTTGTTAAACTATATCCAAAAGATACTTTAAATGACTCAAAAATTGGCTGTTCATTTAAAACAATAATCATTGTTACCCAAAGTAAAGTCACAAAAACAAAAATCGGCATTTGAAAACACGTTTTATTTAAAATAACTTTACTCACTTTAAGTACTGTACTGCCGCGATTAACCGGTCAGTTGAGCCACCCCTTCGTCACACGCGCCTGTGTGTTGAGTGAACACACACTCACACAGGTCGAATGCGCTGCCCGGGTGTAAAAACTGACCGGTTTAATCGCGGCAGTACAGTAATAGTATATTTTATTTGAAATTATATTTTTATATACTGAAACGCTTTTTTAGTAAAATAAGTGTTTAGTAAATGAAAATTACCGGCGGATTTAATTGTATTTAATACATTGTTTAAATTTAAACACAGTATTGAAATAACATTCTTCCCAGCTTGTAGTTTACCTACCCGCAAGCAAAATGTGTTACTCAAAATGGATCGTGAATCCACACAAGCTCCACAGAGAGTTTGGGTGAAGTAGTTTCCTGGATCCGGAATAGGCTGAAGACCTGTTCTATCATTGGGAACTATCTCCAGAGTGAAGGGGTTGACGATGACAAACGGGCTGTACGCGATGCCAGTATGAGCAGCATTAAGGAAGGTTGATAGGCCTGGGTCGTCAGTTTGAGCGTCCACGACTGTCAGTTGGTTGTCACACTGAATGGGTAATTTACCGTCGGTGATCTAGAAAAACAATTCTTTGCTGTAGCAGTTGCCTTTAAGCTAAACTTTAATTTTTTAAATTGACTAAAACTTAAAATAAATGTTATAATTGCTATGATTTACGGCAAAAAAGACCTGAAAAAAAAACAAACAAAAAAACTCAAGTTAATCAACAAATTGCGACCAAAATTAGGTTAAGACTTTTGGTTACCAAACGAAACTCTTATGGCTGGGCTTTAGTTTTTTACTGACAAGAAAATTAAACTAAAAGTTTTGGTTATTAGCATTAAAGTGACACAATAATTGAAAAAAAAAATACAATTAGTCAACACATTTTATTGAAGACTGAACTTTAGTTACAAACCGAAACTAGACTATAACCCCCGACTACCTTCTTTTTCGTTGACTAAAACAGCTAACTAACTAACTAAGTAAATGTACTTTATGCCATCCCTAAGTAGCATAAACTTACATCCAAACTGTATCCAGGTATGGGCAAGTTGACAGCAAGACCGCAAGGTACGAGGACCCCAGAAGCGTTGTTTGTGCCAAGCGGAATGGTGGGTGAGAGGCCCCATTGAGCCTCGCAGCGATTGGGCAGCCCTGTTATGGTGTCGGTGAAGTTGACAAATCCGGGACCACATTTGCAAACCTTGTTAATGCACCTCAAACCGCTCCCTGTGTAGAGTAAAGTACAGCTAAGCACTGAGTCAGCGTGACCAATCGCACAGTCGAACCTTACCAGCGCATGACTGTCCTTCCAGTTTGCACGCGCATCCGATTCCCGAAGTGGCGGTCTCGCCGGTGCACTTGGTGTTGACGGACTTGGTGCCGAAGCCGCGAATTGCTATCGACGACACGAAGGGAGAGAACATCATGCAACACACAACTACACCCAACGCAACAGCAATCTCCAAACTGTGAGCAGCCATGGTTAAACTTTGAAAAAGGATTTTACTCAGAAGGTCTTTGTGTAAAAATAAAAGCAATACCCTAAACATTGCTTTTATATTATATATTCTTTTTTTATGCTCATGACCTCTAGATGGTTGACCATGGCACTGTCCGTTCACCCAACTAGGACGATGGACCGGTCCGTGGTCGAGATAGAAAGCCAATATCATGGTGTCAATGGACGATATCTCTGCGTATTGTTAGTGAGAAATATGTACCATGAACTTGGCTTCTCGTCGAGTGCCAAGTATGCTGGATAGTTCTCTGTTCGAATTATTTTCTGCCAAAATCTTTCCTTAAGCATATACACTTTTGGAGCATATATTTTGAGGATTTTGTTGCCTGACATCTTTTTAGAAACAATCGAAATTCTCTTCAATAAAATGCATGTGTGTAGTTATATTTAAGGACTTCAAACTCTAAACAGTTTTGTAATTAAATGGGGGCTGATAACATTTTTCCCGATTGGAATAAGGCTTGTAATGCTTAATGTTAAGTTAATTATTAATTAATGGCGCAGTAATAGTGCCGATCGGTTGAGATTGTCACATGTACCTTTAGATAGCTTTGTTATCTAAAAAATCTTTATTTATTTATTAAGTGAACATAATTTGCTAACGACGATTTTCCAACAGTATTCTAATCGAATTCTTCCGGATTGGATGAACTTATTTCATCTAATTCATTGGGTTCATCTCAAACTTGCTGCATTCTGGGGAAATACAAATACTTCTTACATTCATACAGTTAATTACCCGATGTATTTCAGCAATCTTTAATAAATCCGCAAAAAACTGATGTATTTTGTTCAAGATCAGATCACCTGACAAGGTGTGAGATTAAATGTAAAATGCTAAATGTCAATACGTCGTGAAAAAAACAAATTTTTAATTTTTTAGAACACTGTCAGGAAGGAATTGTCGTCCGTACCTACAACGTTTTCTATTAGAATATACTCATGAATGACTTATTGTTTTGTGGAACATGCCTCAAACGCTGAAAGTTGTCGCAATCATATTAATTTTGTTTAGTTTTCATACTTTGAAAAGATGTGTGCATACAAGGGAATGAATGGGCTCTTTTAGTAACTCGGATCAAACAAATCTTCATCGTGTTCTGGTAAACTGATATTTATTCACGAGCCGAACGAACGCGGGAGCTATCTAAATCGGCGCTATCTCAATAATTTGACACCAGTAATGAGCTTCAGAATTAGACGTGATAGCATCTGAGTTACATGCAGGTCCTAAATTCACATTGTCTCTCCACATTTGCTGTGCGATACATCACTGTTTTACTATTGATGTTAGCAAGTACTGTAACGGTAATCGTGAAGGTCTACTCTATTTGGCTGCCTGCCAGGTCGGCAACATATTTTCGAATGATTCATGCGAAGCGTGATAGCAGTTCATTGCCCTACAAATCACTGTCCAACTGAATCGATTTAGACCACCGCACGAAACGAGTCGTCGCGCTCTCTCTCTCTCTCTCCCTGGCCACTGATTGCAACAAAGCATTGGATTGAAATGGCCTTTTAATCGACCAAGAAAAGTTTTGCCAAATATATATACCTCTAAGAATCATGCTTGTCTCAGCTCGCACTTTTTGAACATAGCGATTGACAAACATCTCATATTTCTTTACCAAGGTTCCAACTTCAGCTCCTGGTTGGGTTTGTGGGTATTGGAGATTCACACACCGACGGAAAATTGATGCGTTGGAAACCATGGCCCCCAAAAATTATTTTTTAAAATGTCTAAGGATGCAAGAACCTTTTTTTCATCAAAAAATATTAGCGGGAGTCGGTTGGTGCCAAACAGTTAAATGAAACCTGTTCGATACGTTAAGCCACACAACCCTGAAGAGGAAGGGCACTGGGGCAACTGCCAATATCTAATTAAATCCAGGAGTTGCGGGGGGGGACTTCTATAATTTATGAAATGCGGAAGTAGCGGGGCTTTTGTTCACCAGCAAAATTGAAAAAAATTATGGTTGTCCACTGAAGGAAGACTAAACATTGTTGTTAATTATTTAATACAAAACAGGGTTGAACCCCTCAAAAGACACCCTCTCCCCGAAATGTTCGTTACCCCTATGATGCTGCCTGACCATTACTCTCGCAGGTCCCACCTGACAGGAGAGTCTGTTTATCTGTCTGTCTGTCTGTCTGTCTGTCTGTCTGTCTGTCTGTCTGTCTGTCTGTCTGACATTTTTCAGTCTGCCTGTCTCTGTCTGTTTGCCTGCCTGTATGTCTATATTTCTCTGGGTGGGTGCACAGACGTTGTGTTCTTGGACAGTGTGTCCGCAGACAATGTATTTGTTGGACGTTGTGTCTGCAAATTGTGTTCGTTGGACGTAGTTTCCTCACGATATTGTGTCTCTCAGACAATGTGTTCTATCCATCATACATTGCGTCCGTATGATATTGTATCGTTTGGAAATTGTGTCCCGTCCGTCGGTCATTGTATCCTTAAATCATTGTGTCCCCCTTACATTATGTCCCAGCCGCCAGCCATAGGGTCCTCACGGCATTTAGTCTTACCATATGGGGCAGAGGTGGCAAAGCCCTCTTGATTAAAAATCCAGTCTGCCTACAGTCCGAGAGTAAATCTACAGCTAGAATATCTGGGGACAGTTTTGTTTGTCTGGTCATAATGTTTGTAAGGGTAGAATGTTTACGGACAGAATGTCTGGGGCCAATCTCTCCACCTGGGCGTAATGTCTGGGACAAAGAATAGTCGCATGGCACATAAAAATGAAATAACACAATGTCTGGAAGACAGAATCTCGAGGAACACAACGTTGGTATGCTGTCTCTGCATGTTTGTATGTTTGTCTATTTGTCTATCTATGGCCCTATCTATTTATCTGTCTGTCTGTCTGAATATATTCTTTCTTCGCTGCTACCTGCGTGTCTCCCAAAGTACCTGGCCGCGTTCTTGGTCGCATGTCTGCTAACCTGCGTACTTACCCCTCGCGGTTGTTTTCTCATGTCATCTCATATAGACTTCATGAGTAGCATGTTGAAAATTGCGTGGACTGCCAACTTTCGCCTACAACGTTTATTGTACCTCGGCCTCGTCGTACACTCGGTCACTGGCCTCGAGCTTCAACGTCGTAGCAATCTTCCGAGCAACTCACCGCTAACGTATATTTTATTCTTGTAGTGCCTCAATTTTCTCTTGATAAAAAAATTGTCTTGATTAGAAATAAGTAATGTTTTTTCTGATCAAATGCAAAAATTTCCTCTGATTCTAATTTTCAAGCGGGTTGTTAATGTATTTTTCACATTTCAAGTATTAAGGAACGCCAGAATTGTGTTGGAGTCCAATTCACGCAAATATACGGTTATAATAGCTACAAGAAGTAAAAAATTTTAAGTGAAAATTGCATAAAAAGGTAACCAGCCTGACACTCAAAGCCAGCAATAGGCTAAAATGACAACATGCAAAGAATGAACGAGAAATATTCTATCTGGGTAAAACAAAATCCTGCAGTTTACAGATACCAACAGCCCAGAAATAAAAACAAAAGATCTTTCCATAAAAAACATCTTCGCATCAATACTTGGAATTCCGTGGATCGGGTCAATATATTCGTGTCCTGGCCGGCGATGGCGTTTTTTGTGATGGGTTCTGCTTCTATGTCATGACAGTACAAAAAAACAAATCCGCAGAATACATAAATCCAGAATTATACCTACCTGTGTTTTGGTTTTCGCGGCTAGTTTCCGTCTTAGGAGTGCAACTTGATCCATAAGGCTGAGCGTTGCCGTAGCTGGACCCCAATGCGTGTACCTTTCGTCCGGTGAGTCTGTCTGTCTGTCTCTCTGTCTGTCTCTCTGTCTCTCTGTCTGTCTGTCTGTCTGTCTGTTTGTCTGTTTATCTGTCATTGTCTGCCGATGTTTCTCCACATGTCCACGTTGTCTGCCCGCCTGCAAGCCCTTAATTAGCTGGCTCTATTTATCAAAAAAGTTTAGAGACAACGATATGTATGTGTCTGGTTGCCAATGTCTGTCTATGTGCACCAACATTCGTGTCTGCGTATATTGTATGCTTCCTTACTATGTACACTGTTGCAGCGAATAATTTAGTCATAATATGTCTTACCTCACTCAACCATAATTGAGTTATAGATCCGTCATTTGTACATTTACTCCTACATGCATTATTCCCGCTTTCTTGCCGCGGCTAGCTGCCTACGATTTTAACCTATCTACCATTTTTTAATCCATTCTTTAAAGCCTCCTCAGCCCTGTCACCAAATCCGTCACCTTCTACCGCCGAAGAACAAATTCTTTGTTAATCTATTATAACCACACATATAGGGTCACCTCACTCTCGTTACATGTTTTAATGGAAATCAGCAAGAATATTAACTCCATCACATAACCTATAAAACTAATTAATTTTCGTATACGCTCTGACAGAACGGTTACTAAATCAACTAAAGCAAAAAAAGAGTTCCACACCGAACGAACAGAAACCGATTTTAGGGTCGTTAACGTATGGCTCAATTATTCCCTTTTTTTCCTAACCCTTTTTTAGCTATAGGTGCTCAGTTTTCGTACGACCTGAGAGCGAAGGGAAAAGTTGCACTCATCTGCGGTTGTCGATAAAATAGGTCCACCGGGAGCTTGATTGATCGTTGAGATCACTGGTACGGTGGCCGGGGTTGCAGTCCCGAAGGCCCCCGAAGGCCCCCGGGGCCGGCCCAAAGGCACCACGCCCGTCAAGCTTCTTTCTGAGGACAGGTACTCTGAGGACGGCGTGGGCCGCCTTTTTGACGGGGGATTTTCGAACGACGTTGACCACAGAGGCAGATTTCTTTTTTGCCGCAACCATCTGTCGCTTTTTTTGAGTGATCCTCCTCGTTGTGGACGGGGACAACCTGCCGGGTGTTGTCCATTTTTCTGATCTGGTCTTGATCTGTCGAGACGAATGTCGCCGCCACTCCGACCAGCACTAGTGTGAGGAGTAAAAAACGGTTCATCTTCCAGGGAGGAACTGAAGAAAATGAGGAAGGCTGGAAAGAAGACTTATAAAAATTGAAAGCAAATTTTCGCCAATTTGAAGGGAAGCTACTTTTTATAAGAGAATAAAGCCGGGAGTCATTGCCAAGACCATAACATAAACTTCTTTGTCTTTCTCTCCCTCTTCCTTTCTTTGTTTTTCTGTAGTGTGCTTCTGAGTAACGTGAGGAGTTGCTTTAAGGCAATCCATTTTGTTCATATCTCATGTCTCCTTTGTCCTGGGAATGTGACAGTGGAAAGTTTTTAAAGCCTTTTTCTGAGCTCTTTTAGCGCTACGGATGAACATTTTTTACTTCTTGTGTAACTGATAATTGGCATTTCCGCTGACTGCTTCTTTTTTTAGATCTAGCAAGCAGTGAAGATTCAATATCCGGTGATCTATCTTCCTTGGTGAATTCAACCGCGGTAATCGAAAATGAACACATGAATTGTATGGAAGGAAAGTCCGTGACAACTAATCAGAAGAGTGTAATGTACTTTTGGCGCCAAAACTAACATCCTTCTCTCTTGAGCTGGCATTGGCCTTCAATTTCCCGTCAACGCCTGCCCAGGCCAACGTTTCAAAAATCATCAAATAAAACATTTTCTGGAAATGACGTTTTTACAGTCAAACTCTGGGAAATAATATCGTCCATCGTTTTCCCAGCTTTGAAATTCTGCCAAAAAAATGATACAATTATTTGAAAATTGTTAGACAATCAGCAATCAACTGATCCAAAAAAAGTAACTGATGCATGTCCTTCAGACCTATCCAAAATAAAATGCCAACTGCAATTTGAAGACTCTCTTTGGTCGACGGAAATACATGTCTTAAATTTACGGATAGCAAAAGACTGTTTCCTGCACATTTATTTGACTATGAAAATATTCAAAAATCGCTGGCTCGTATTAAGTCAAAAAGTATGATTTGCAAGCCGGTGTCAAACTCAAAGATATCGGCAATTTCCCATCGGGAAAGTTGGAAGTAACCATAATGAATGAAAAAAATATAAATTAAATTGAAAAGGCTTTGAGACTCGAGATGCAGGAATACTTTGATGTCCCCCGTAACGTGCGCCCTTCCTCAGGCCGAGTTACGAAGGGCGTTTGCGATGGCACCCAAATATCCCTTCCACGCGGATTTATTCTCCGGGTTCTGCTGGAAATCCTCAGCCGGCAATTTCGATCCCAACAATTCGAAGATGACGTTCTTAATTGTCTAGATAAGTCGGTCAAATTAAAAGTAAAAAATTGTGCACGTGAAATCTTTGATAATGGTATTAAATGTTTGCGACATCCTTGAACTGCATTCTCCTACCTTGTAAATGTCGCGAGATGAGTTGTCTGGATTGGCAGCCTCAGCTGCAACGGGTGTCTAGAAGAACGAGCGAGTTCCGAGGAAGCGAAAATTCAACAGCAGAAAAGGAACGAATTTCCTTTAGACAGACTGACCTTCCTAAAGAACTTCAACAACGAACCTGAAAAAATTGCAAAATTAAATTGACGGACGAGTACGAATTAAGTAAAAAGATTGATTTGTGTCTCCATTCGGGTTTGCACTTACTGGGATCGTTCAAGTTAATTCCCGCCAAAGCTAAATTAAGAAAGAACAAATTGTGTATGTTATATACGCGCGCATAATCGTTTTAGAACTTCAAGAAAGAGATGGAAGACGCTATCGTCGTGTGGGGTAAAGATAATTTACCTGCTAAGCTCCCCAGACCTCCGAGTGACCTAATTACAGTTATAACAATGTAGACAAGCAAAATGCTGCATCATACTGAAGTCAAGACACATATAGTCTGGCAAAGAAAAATGGAATGCCAAACAAATAATGATAGGAAGGTAATAACAGAGATATACAGGCAAAAAAAACAGACAAACGAACAAACAGACAGACAGACCAGACAGACAGACAAACAGACAGACAGCAGACAAACAAACAGACGGACAGACAAACGAGAAGAGAGACAGACAGACAGACAATGAGAGAGACACATAGCGAGAGCGAACTAAGCAAAGTCAGGCACACGAAACATAGCATTACTGAGGTACACTTTAGTCAAACGGTGTAGAAAAACTTGTGGCATTTCCAGAAGAACAACTCACTGCATCAGACCACCAGCTCCACCATTGCCCCCTCCTCCTTGGTTGTTTAGGCCTCGGGTCACCATTCCCGCGATGTTATCCAGTCCGCCAAACTGATCGAGAAAATTGCCCCCACCAAATCGATTGTTGGACTCCTGCTGATCGCCACCTCTCTGATCGCCTTGACTATTTTGCGTACCCTGATTGTTCCGGTTATTGAGGAACTGACTGGCCAGTCCTCCGAGTTGACCGAGAAAATCTTCTCCTCCCCCGCCACCGCTGGTCTGTTGCTGATTACCGCTCTGCTGGTCGTGTGCTTCCTCATTTTGTGTAGATTGTCCAGGTCGAGTGCTTCCGCCACCGCCGAGAAAGCCAGCCAGTCCGCCAAGTTGGCTCAAGAGTTGTCCGCTTCCGCCTGCCTGGCCACCATTCCCAGAGTTTCCAGACTGAGCAACAAAACTATAAGTAGAACTACATCTTAGTTTTGTTTAAATATATTTGAAAGCTCTTTAAAACGGCTTAAAAAGTTAATTTTCATTTTACTTAAAACATTTATTTTACGTAAAGGCACAACAAAAGAAATCGATAAGTTTGTTTAAAATTGCTGAAGTTACTTTTACTGTCACGATATCTTATTTAAAATTTGTTGTAAATTCTGAAACTGAAACCGCGTTAATCACTTCCTTTCACGCACCCTTTTATTACTGACGTATTTTTACTATTGGTTTTCTAATTCAAACATTTTTCAGAGCTTGTCATGGATGAGAAAAATAAATATTTTGCGCAAGTCATTTTTATATTTTTCTTAGCTCCCTAAAGGATGTATTAAATTCCACCATAAGGGACGATAGTTGCTCCCTTTAAACGGTTACAAGCCTAGCACCCTTACCCCTTCAGCAAATCGGCAGCCAAGTTCTGCACGCCTCCCTCAGCGCTGAGCAATTGCGACCAAGTTGAGTTAACGATATCCTGATGCTGGGGCGAAATCTTCGCCATGGGATCCTCAGAGGTCGCCATGATGCTGCCGTGTGCTTTGATACCGATAGAAACAATACCGCAGCGGTGTAGTACGGAGAGTAAAGTGATGCTGCAGGGATGATAACAATGACAGATAGGTTTTTCCCCAAACTCAACGTACATCGCAAGATCACGCCATGCCTTGCAAAATAAACACGCGTGGGGGAGACTGTGTGGATCGGTCTAGCATGGTCACCCAAACCGGTTTACGATCGATCGTGTCGATGAGACTTGGCCCGGAGTAGGGCTACTTTGGATTGGTGCAACATCCATCGTACATGCTCTCTCAGGTCTGATGTTGAAATACTTTCTCGCGTTGTAGCATGATGTTTGTAGACTCTACGATCATCTGATAGAGAGGCGATCAAACAATAAAAATACCGAAAATCAAACAATCAAATCAACTTAAACACGAGTCCGTTTGATTTAATTTTTAATATTGATTTATTGATTTTGCAAAAAATACCAGTTTCTGAACGTTTATCTTTAAAAAAGTAGTTGCTCCAAAACTGGAATAATTTTTATGTGGGATAGTTAATCTCAAATCTTTAATCGAAAATGGTTTTCTAGTCGATACGTTCTCATGCCGAGGGATATTGTCGCCGCAATGAGAAGAGCTCTCGAAAACTATCCTAATTTGTCTGAATTCGATAGATTCTGATTTTATTTCTAAGATCGCGGAGACTTGGGACGTAATAAGCCATGGTCTCCACGTTGCCGCGGGCACTGCCGCCAAATACACACACACACACTGACTTTACAAAGGTATTGCCACCCTAAACAGCCCGCACTGACCACCGGAAGTGGAGCTACCATTCCGCACAACTGGCGCAGTATCGTACAGTACAGTATCGACTGCCGCGTTAGCTTCGCGCAACAAACACAGCATTTTCAGTATATACTGCCCGGGTAATAACACACAGAGTGGGGGGAAAATCACCCGGGGCGGTGCTACAGGTGCTACAGGGGCGGTGCTACAGGTGCGCGAAGCTAACGCGGCATTACAGTATCGACTGCTACCCTCGTAAACATAACGCATAAGAAAAAATGTTGTGTCTTACAAACTTATTGCTTCCTTACTTATTAAGTAAGAATTTTGTGAGGCGGATTTCAAACATATTTTGTAAGGCCTTATAACCCTAAAGGACGAGTAAGAAAAAACAAAAAAGTGTACACATTCATGGAACGTTTTGCCTCTGGTGTGAAAATATTCACATAAAAGTTGCAGAAAAACTTGTTTCTTTGACGTGAAATTACTGAATAATGCTTTATCTTTTTCGGTGAAAAAGTAATAATAATCGACGGTCAATACATTATCATTTTTACTATTGGTTAAACCTAAAACCAACATTCAGTGACAGCAATTTGATGATTTCGTTTTGCTGTATACATGTTCCCGTGCCAATTGACCACTGGTCATCTTTTCCTGCTAAAAATGTGTAATATTTTCAGAGCCCGGTCTTACAACTTAAAAGCATTTATAAGACCTTACAAAAAGGTACGAATTGTATCAGTGTACAGTAAAATTTATAAGGATCTATAACATTTTATATGGCTTTCAGCAACAACAAAAAATGAGGTATTATGTTGGGTCATATATTTTTCCTGATATTCAAAATCTCATGCTCACTGAGGCAATGGTCAAGACACACCCTATTTTAGTTTAGTTAACTATTTTGTACGAGGAACCTGGCCTAATCCTGGCTCCCTTAATTTAGTGAGGGCAACAGGTGGCGCGCTAATCGCCAAGGTCTCTACGTACCACGGGGATTAGGGGATCGAATCTCGGATAACACGTTTTTTACGTCTCGACGTGTCTTTATTTTCAATCAGTTTGGCAGCGCAAAGGAAGCTTAAACCCCGTAGAATTCAATTTCTTCCCAAAAACAATCGGTTTTTTAGCCGGCAAAGTCTTCCTGAGCTTGGCTTGCGGTTGCTTGATTTTTGGCAATTCCTTTTACACTCGCGCTGCATCCAGCTCAACCGGAGGTGCTTTTTCAAAAAACTACAAAATTTTTAAAATCCGAAATGGCAAAAATAGTAAGGATTGCGAGCGTAATTGTGAATTTGCGAGGCAAATCGACAAAAGTCTTTGTAACTTTGTTTACACATGTCTGACATCTGTAGATTTGCTCGATTGCTTGATTAGCATGGCGAAGCCATACAGGGAATGCTCCATGAGAAAGGGCATGCAGCGCCCTCTTCTAGTCTAGTGTGAAATCTTCGGTCGGATTTCTGTCTGATTCCCTATCTCTTCCGACACGTTTTTCTCTGAAAGTGCACATCCAAATTTGAACCCGGCATTAAATTGTCCCGGTGTTGAAAGCCTTCATACTAACATTGTGTTTGACACGCCCAACAAGTCCCCATATCCAATCATGATAGTTCTTTAACTCACGAGTATCATACTTAGTTTGTAACTCTGTCCACTCTATTAACCCTATTCTGATGTATGTGCCATTTACCTTCATTTCTATAGTTAAAACTTTACTATATAATAATGTGTTTTATTATTTCTACAGTCAGTTCTACTTCCTCTTTCCTTTCTTTCAGTTTATTTCTCTAACAGTCTTTACTATCAGTCTAACAAACTTGTTAACTATCCAACTTACGGTTGGTAGACCTAACAATTGATAGTCTCATTAAAATCGGGATTGTGTCCTCCCGACCGGCTCTCTGTCCTCACAGACATTCTGCCTAGGTGGATCGAGAGACTGTCCTCAGACATTCTGTCCCTACAGACATTGTTTCCCAGTAAAGAATCTGTCTACAGGCAGTACCGATCTCTGTCCATTTCGCTCCGATCCGGTCTTGGAGTGTTTCGCTGAACATTGAGATGAACGTGTGAGCTGTCCCGATTGGTTTCCGCTTTTCTTTTAACCTTTTGTATGAGGACTCTTAGGTATTATTCGCTCGATTAGGTTTTGGCATTTACTGCTCCATCATTCTTTTGCCAATACTCCTTCGAGATGAAGCTCATTTTTATTTTTAGCAATATTTTTCGTGTTAAGTTAAATAATTCCGTTAAGGACATAATGTCTGGAAAGACATAATGTCGTGTGGACACAACGTCCAACGGACACATTGTCTAGGGACACAATGTCTTGGGACACATTGTCTAGGGACACAATGTCTAGGGACACAATGTCTAGGGACACAATGTCTTGGGACACATTGTCTAGGGACACAATGTCTTGGGACACATTGTCTGTGCACCATCCCGGTTATATCGCGTACCGTGCGTACGTAATTGACATTTTGCACGGACTCATCTGCGCCGGGCTTTACAGGTTAAAATGTTCTGACTATTCGCAGAAGTTATCCGTCCCAATGAAGTCTGACAGCAGCTACAAAGTCAAATGCAGAAATGCAGCTATCACTTCCGTTTTGAGAAGATGTCGAGATTCAGCGTGTCCGGAGGATTCACCATTTTTCACGGTAACACTTAATTGTATCAATTTTGTGCTACTTGAATTTGGTTTTGATCTTTAGTTGACTGAATCTAGCAAAGGTTTAAGGATTTTGTAGCTTCCGTCCGCTAAGTTGGATCTACACGCTGATTTGGCATTTTTGCCCGTTTTGGAAGAACGTTATGTTGTTATGCATTGCTGGAGTACCGTAAGTCAACAATTTATTTCATCTCTTTCCGTCACTTTATCCAGTAGCGCAAACGACCGTCACAGTAATCGGAACAGCCTGTGAAAAGCCACCGTTGCTGTTTGCCGCTGCTGTAACACTATAAACGCCCGCAGTTAGAGCTTGAGCCAGGGTGATAGCGCCTGCGCTACTGATGGCAAAATTGGAGGACCCGTAGTTAATCACATAGCCGACTGCGTTGGTGGCTCCGACTGATCCGACCGTCGCACCAGATGCGCATGAACTGGTGACGAAATTATAGCTGGTGGCGTTGAATCCGGGAACGACCGAAGAATATGTCGTGCTGACGAATGTGCTGTTGAAGCAGAGGTTGGTGAAGAAACAGCCGAGGCTTCCTCCGTCACCGAATGTGCTGGTGCTGCTTCCGCCACTGCATTTGACGTTGACGGTGACCGTTGTAGAGAGATATCCCCCTACAAATAAAATAATTAGATTTCATGGTAGCACAAAGTGTTGTGTCTGTGTCTGTGTCTGTGTCTGTGTCTGTGTCTGTGTCTGTGTCTGTGTCTGTGTCTGTGTCTGTGTCTGCGTCTGTCTGTGTCTGTGTGAAGCCAAGCTGAAGGACAAGATTTCTTCAGATTCTGCGCTTGATTGTCTGTAGTACTTGAGTTTGTGGGGGTTGTAGTAATTTCTGATGTCTTACCAGAATAAGTGTAGCCACTGATGGTGAGGTAATATGTGCCCGCCGCAATTGCGCCGTTCAGTGTGATAGCCCCGGCATTCGTAATCAGAAAATTACTGGAACTAACGGAATACCGATTGGCGCTGTTTAGTGAAACCGTTCCTACAGCCGTGCCTGCCGTACAGGCAAGGGTGGTGAACGAGTAAGACGTGCTGATGCCGCTGTTGTCGTTGTTGTTGTTCCAGTTGGTGGAATAACAAAGTCCGTTGTAGGGATAGTACCCAATTGGACATCCTGTATTGCCACCCCCGAAACCACCCCCGAAATTACCGGAGCCGAAATTGCTCGCGATACTGCTACCGGGACTCACAGAGACCGTTACAGAACTCATACATGTCTGAAAAAAGAATGACATTTACGTTTGCCGTCCGTGTCTGTCTGTCTCTCTGTCTGTCTCTCTGTCTGTCTCTCTGTCTGTCTGTCTGTCTGTCTCTCTGCCTGTCTGTCTGCCTGCCTGCCTGTCTGCCTGCCTGTCTGCCTGTCTGTCTGTCTGTCATGACTCCAGCGGCCTTGAAAATTTCCTCACCCCGCCGTTGACGTCGGTTGTCTGGACATTGAACTGCAAGCTGGACCGTCCATTGACATAACCGCTGTTGAAGTTCGGACTTGTCGTCAGAGCTCCGGTGTAAGGGTTAATACTGAAATACTGATTATATCCGTTATCCGGTATGGTATACCACAGGGTGGCTCCGTTCGACTGCGAACTGGACACCACACCCAACGATGTGCCGGAAGTTGCGCTCGCACTGACGGAGAACTGATAAGGTCCACGACAGGTCGGTCCAGACTGGCGTTTCATCAAGCTATGAGTATGATTCGAGCCCGCCTAAAACGGACGCTAAATGTCATTACACTCAAACACGAAATAATTACAGCACGAATTTAACCACCAACCCGACGTACCAAAATCTTCCGTCCCGTCCAACCGTTCACGCCCAACGAGAGCAGCGTACAAATTCCTGCAATCTGGAGAGCGGAAACTGAAAAGGCGCGACCCATTTTCTGCGAAGAAGTTTTCGGAGTTTTCGAGAAATGAAAAAGAAGGCAAAGCTGACTTGAGTTTTGAGGTACTTCGAATGGGAGAAATCTCCATCTCTTATATAGGAATTGTTTGAAGTAGATCAGTAGGCCATCTTTCTCCATTATTGTAGCTCCTTATCTTTTGAAGCATTTTACTTCTTTATTTCCGCTTTGTTGGAACTGTTTTTCCGGCGTGTTACGCAAGTGAATCTTGACATTCACTTCGTTTCAAGAGCAACACACGTAAGTTTACAGTACTTTCTCAACCTCTGTGGCTTTCTGATCTTGGCCTCCGAGACTCGGTCAGTCGATGTGTTTTCCTTGGATCCCCTTGCAAACATTCTTTTTTTTTTCTCGAACACTCAGAAAGAAGGTAATGAACTTGCAGATTTTAACAGGCGTTGCAATTCTTTCTTTTCATTCGGTCTTCCGTATAAGGGTTACTGTCTTATCAATGCAGCGTGTGCTAGGTTTTCTTTGGCTTTTGGCCGAATTTCTAGATTCGTCTAGCTAACAGAGAAAAGGCGGGACGCAGTGGATGCTACAATTAATGCAGACAACAAAAGTTTTAGGAAACAAAAAAAATTGAAATTTTTGGTGTTAAAAGTTTTAGTTTTGTTTTTATGTGATTATTTAGTTCAGTTCAGTTCAGTTCAGTTTCATACTATCCCTAAGAAGTTGAAGCACAAGGAGTTTGACCTAATTACGGTTCACTACAATGTCCGCATTGTGTGACAGTCAAATTTATTGCAATAACCTTTTCCTTAAAAACATTTTCCATTTTAAATTCAATTTTGAAGCGACGAGCATTTGTCAAGTAATAATCGGAGATCAGTGGGCGGAGCTACCGGCCAATTCTACAAAACTACGATGGCAATTCTAGTGTAAATCAAAAATACCCATAGCTCCGCCCCCTGATTCCTGAAAACCATTTGACTGGTGGGCTGATGCGCAGTTTATAATTAAGGCTTCTTTCGCATCTTGCAAGATGGAGCAAGAGTTGAGGCCATTCGTCCCGCTAATTGCTGCAGCGTGCTGCTTTAATCGAGAGTGCACGCCCATTGGGCGCGTTCGCATGGAGAGCGAGAGAGAAAAAAGGAAAAAGAAGGAACAGGTGGTTCACTTCACATGGGGTTCACACCCACGCCGCTGGCCTGAAAAAAAGGGGATGCGTTGGCCTGAAAAAAAGGGGATGCGTTGGCGCTAAATTAATCCGTTAACGCCTAGCAGCTTGTAGAATGTCTGCAAACACAACGATACCATCGATTTTGATTGATTTACGCAATTGACATTGATTTCAGGACGACGCAAGAAAAAACATATTTTTCGAAAAAAAGTGCAATACCAATTAAATAATAATTGCGCTATCAGAGTTCCTGATTTCAAGTCATCTCAAATTGTTCTTTAGTTTACAGATCCGATGCTAAGTTTCACTGAAATTGAAATTTGCATTGACGGAAGAACAATTTAGTAAATTGATTGTGAAGTTAAAACCACTTGGCGACCAATTTTGTTTTTTAGTCTCAATAAATCAAATGTGATCTACACACGTGGCAAAAATCTCAGGCCGACCGAATTAAAGCCAAGTTTTTACCGGCGCCCAGCAAAATAGGGTGGTCGGAGTTTGAGCCATTCTGGTCAATGCTTTCAGCTGTTTTTTGTATTTCGGCTCACGCTCCACTTGGTCAATCAATCGATTTCTCTTTGATGCAGTTGCTTGATTGTTTGATTTTTAGAAGTGCTATAATATACTAGGATACAGCACAGCAAATGAAACAATTAAGCACCGTTCACCAAAGAGAAACCTATGAGTTGGTCGAAACACACACTTTGCCTCAAACTTAAAGGGGATGTTGTACTTTTCTGTTTTCTCCACTCCTCCCGCCTCTGGAAAAACATAAACCGAAATACGGTTACAATCGATAACGGTTAAAATACTGTCTTAAATACCGCTCCATATTGCGTAAAAAAGCAGTTTATAATCATTTTTATTCCCCGAAGTAAAACAGGTGACCAAACGGAAGGCAACGGTTCAATTCCCGGATGAATACTTTTTCTCTTTTTCTCTCACCCGTAGAGGGCAGTTGCTCATGCCAAATTATGCCAAATCATTTTTTGGTCAAAGAGGGAGCGTTTGGGGGAAGACTGACCATTGGTCCATCAAGTGCGGCTCAATCCAGAATTGGGGTCCGAGTTTGAGCCAATTCCAGCTAACGCGAGTAACTGTTTTTGATTGATCAGTTGATTGAACAAATTTATCTTTTGACGGTTAAGCATCCTTGATTGATTTCTTGAGTGTTTTTCAATGCCTAAAATGCCCCCAGCTTAGTAAGCTACGACCTGTAACGCCGACCAAAGTTAGATTCTGCATATTAATAAGTTGTTTTCTGATTTTACTCCGTTCTGTTCTCCGATGGTCGGGGGAGTTCAATCAATAATCAATCAATGGTTGAAAAGCAGCAGCACGCTGAAATTGGCTCGAACTCGGACTCCCCTATTTTGCTGAGCCAAAGCTTAAAGGGTGGCTTTAATTTGGGGCACATAGGCATTAAAAGCAAGTGTGCATGTATGTATGTTATCGCGTAGACTACGAGTATTTCCGGCGCGGAGACGCGACGCGTGCACCACTTTTCGGAAACAGTTTAGTGAGTGGAGAGGCAGACAGAGAGTGACAGGACAGACGCTGCGGCACCCATTGCCCCTCACCAACAGCCACAGGGATATGGCGTAAATTGAACACACACAACACGCAACACACACAACACACACAACACACACAACACAGTCACAGAGCCACGCAGCCACACAGTCACACAGTCACACAGTCACACAGTCACACAGTCACACAGCCACAGAGCCACAGAGCCACACAGCCACAGAGCCACGCAGTCACACAGTCACAGAGCCACACAGTCACACAGTCACACAGCCACACACCTTGAATGCGTGACTAACGGCGAGTGCTATTGACGAAACATCCGGAATTTACATCCTAGCATTCTTTCATTTTGAACGAAGCTCCGTGTGTAATTCCGAGCAGATATTTCGTGATCAAACACATTAATGAAGTATCATTGAGAATGTTGATGAGAGTATTGTGCTAAAAGAATGATGAGGATACTTCCTCCTCAGTTTGTTTGAAATAAGCGTTTGGGATGAAGCGCTGTTTGGACTTGTTGATCTCTAAGAGGTCTTAAATTCTGGAGTGTCTTAGGGAAATTGTCCAAAGTGGAAATTAAAATTGAAGTAAAGTGCAAATTGTGCACATTTATTTTGAAATAAGCATACTCGGGGACCCAATTATTTCCTGCGTGAATAGAGTAAATGCTTCAATGATAAGCGAGCGAACTCTGAAGATAAATCGTATAATTATTTTATTTCTAAAAGAAAAACAAGACTTCTAATTTTTTTTCAAAATTGTTTTAGATCTTTCTTCCAATCCGGAAAAAAGAGATTTATTTCACTTCCAACAAAACATTAATCATATATTTTTTCCCGCCAAATATAATGAGGTGGGTGTAATTTCGCCAGTTCCCTGTAGGCATCAAAACGATGACGCGTTTTCCGTCAGTTCGTGTCTGTGTATACACGTGGGGTCTCGATCACTTGGTGCCAACTTTTAGACCCACCCGTATATTATATCTGCACACACTGTGCTACCCTGCAGTCATAATATACGGGGGTCATTAAAAAGTGCCACTAAGTGGTTGGTCTACAGAATGTGTTGTGTGATAATATGTTTCGATCGACATCAAACACACACGCGGTTACGCGACTGACTCTAAACTAAAACGTGCCTCTCTCGCTGTGTACACACGTGGCGAATACCTTGCACTAACCGAATTAAGCACTTCAACCCGCGGGCTGTGTACAACACCTGACGAATGAGTGTAATAGCTTGACTCGGATAGCGCGAGGTTTTTGCCGCTTGTGTGTGTGTGCAGTTTCTCTCTCGCGTTCGATCGAAGCACACAGACACACACGCACTGAGAGACCCTTCTTTTTTCCCACAGCATTTTTCAATCCTTTCCTCTTTTCCGTGTCTCTGTCTCTGTCTCTGTGTGTGTGTGTGTGTGTGTCGATGTGCTCTTCCCCATTCAAAGAGCTGGTCTCTTTCTCATCACATCACCCGAAAACCCTCATCCCAATCCATTTTTTTCAAATTTTCACACTTTTTCTTCAAGCGGACTTTTCTACAGCAGAAACCCAGAGATAAATCAGTAGACTTCGCCGTTTTGTTTTTATTTGGCCCCAATAGTCGGCAAATTTCGACCTTGGACTGATTCT
>LRSR01012141.1:0-10067 GCA_001579985.1 Hypsibius dujardini
ACAAAGAAATCAAAGCAGAAGCAATTACCAATCAAAAGTTTAGGTCTACTCTCATTGGTCCGAAACAACGGCTATATCAACGAATGGGAGCGTTTACCACACCTCTTACACTTAGGGTTCTGGCCTGGGTGACTGGGCCAGTGGGCTTGTGGCACCGCATGGTAAACACCGCGAGAAGCAATCACCGCACAAGCAATTGGCCAATCAAGATTTTAGCTCTGCTGGCCTGGGTGACTGGGCCAATGGGCTTGTGGCACCGCATGCCAACACAGACATCGTACACACTGCAACGAGAGGAAAATACTGAAGAAGCAATTGACCAATCAAAATTTTGAGTCTACTGGTCTGGGTGACTGGGCCAATGGGCTTGTGGCATCGCATGCTAACACAGACATCGTACACACTGCAGCGAGAGGAAAATACTGAAGAACTCCCGAGAGCTCTGCACCTTCCTTTCCGGTGCGTTAGTAATTAATCCGTCGGACTGACAGGAAATCTGATTTTTTTCCGGCAAAGTTATATCTTCCAGAATGCCTACCCAAAACGCCGGAGCGGTCGCCGTCGGCTTAAAGGGTGTCCGCGGACATCGCACCACGAAGAATGTCGTGAAAGAGAGACCTTCAAGGATGCGGGTAAGAAATCCCCCCTCTCATCCCTTCCCGCTCGGAGCTCTACTCCAGATGATTTTGTTGTAGAAACTGAACAAGCACGTGAAGTTTGTGCGGGACATCGCACGGGAAGTGTGCGGCCTGGCTCCCTACGAGAAACGCACGATCGAACTCCTCCGCGTGGGTCGCGACAAGCGTGCCCTGAAATTCCTCAAACGACGGGTATGTTCTTGCCCCTTTTTTCATTTTTCCCTGCGATTCAGGGGGTGTTCTAGCGTTGCTTTGCTCGCTCCGTAGCTCGGAACCCACCTCCGCGCGAAGGGGAAGCGAGATGAGATGTCCCGGACACTGACTTCCCAACGAAAAGCTCAGTCACACAAGAAAGATGTCAAGGAATAATCCCCGAGAGTATTTTGATCTTTTCTGTGGTGGATTTTTTACTTCCGGATGGAGTTTCGAGCTTTTCCGAGAGAGCCTGTCATCGTTCCGTCGATTGGGAAGGAATTAAAAGATTCATTGTGGCGGTTGATTAGTCGATTGCTTGATTGTCATGGACCGTTTTCGCTCGGTGCGCCGACGCTGCTGGAAGCAGTGATGTGATGTCTGGCAGTGCGTGTCCTTGAAGGGTTGCGTAGCCGAACATTTTCCGCGAGGGACTTTACATGAGATAGGCTACTGTATTTGCTGAAGAAATGATGAGCACTTTCATGTAGTTCATGTATGCTCGATTGATTGATTGGTTGATTTCATGTATGATCCACTGATTGATTGGTTGATTTCCTGTACGGTCAATTGATTGATTGGTTGATTTCATGCATGATCCATTGATTGATTGGTTGATTTCCTGTACGGTCGATCGATTGATTGGTTAATTTCCTGTACGGTCGATTGATTGATTGATTTCCTGTGCGATCTATCGATCGATTGGTTGATTCCAAGTATGATCGATTGATTGATTGGTTTCATGTACGGTCGATCGATTGATTGATTGGTTTCATGTACGGTCGATCGATCGATTGATTGGTTGATTTCCTGTACGTTTGATCGATTGATTGATTGGATACATGCTCATTATGGTATTCGCTCTTGTGACTCATAAAATCTTTGGTATATATACTTCAGCAATACTAATAGCTTGGTTTTAAAAACAGTGAGATGTTGCTGGCAAAGTGTTAGGATCCCTTCCCGGTTTCGCGGAAGGGAATCAACGACCAGAATGTGAAAGTATAAAACAGCGGATTTAAAAACAAGGCCGTTTCGATAGTAGCAAGAGTGTAAAAACAAAGGGAGAAGCTCTAAAACACGCGATCACGAAAGAAACCTCCCGCGGCGCCGGGCGGTCCACCATGCTGACCGGGAACCTGGCTGGATGCGCGATTGCCCGCTTGATTGGCCGGCTGCTGCTGCTGCTGTTGCTGCTGCCGGTGGGTGTTGGCAGTGTACTCGAAATTCGACATGGTCAGCGACTTCATCCGGTTGGCCAGCGGCTGCGGCATCGGGTCGCTCCAAAAGTAGTCGTGGTTGAGGGCCGCGTCACAATCCGGTCGTGCCCCCGGATTCAGCGTGAAGAGCTTGTCGATCAGATCGAGCGCCAGTTTGTCCTAAATCAAAGATGTCAAACTGTTGGACCACGCCCAGCAAGTTCTCATATCCAATCATTACGTTTCCTTAAAAACGACTTATGCGCCACCTGCTGGCCTGGTTAAACGCCTTTACTTCGTACAGCTATTTAACTCACTAGCACCTTGCTTACTTACGAAGATTTTCAACGGTCGAATTCAGAACCGTTCCAAAATATTTTTTTTATTTAGACCTAATATATTAATGAATATATGAATATTTATTTCGCCGGTAAAAGTTAAATGAACTTTTTGTTCGGTGAAATTTCAAAGTTGGCAATTGTCTCAATAGACTTGCTGCTGTGTATCGGCAATTGATTGCTTGATTGAAACTGTGAGCAGACTGTTCGTTTGATTGTTGATTGGCGTATCTTTGTCAAAGTGCTTAGGCTGGTCATTGATTGCTTGATTGAAACTGAGGGCAGACTGGTCATTGATTGCTTGATTGAAACTGTGAGCAGACTGTTCGTTTGATTGTTGATTGGCGTATTTTTGTCCAAGTGCTTAAGCTGGTCATTGATTGCTTGATTGAAACTGTGTGCAGACTGGTCATTGATTGCTTGATTGAAACTGTGAGCAGACTGTTCGTTTGATTGTTGATTGGCGTAATTTAGTCCAAGTGCTTAAGCTGGTCATTGATTGCTTGATTACGTTTTTCAGCATCGTCATTGAGTTGATTGTTGATTGACACACCACGCCATCGGGACTCTGCGGTGACGCCCTACCTGGATGTGCCGGCCGAGTTTGCCCTTGAGGTCGCGCACCACGTCCTTCTGCAGGTCGAGTGTCTTGTAGAGCTCGAGGTGCGCCACGTCCGGGTAGACCTCCGGCGTGATGGAGCCACAGAGGGTGATGATGAGGGTCAGCTGGTGCTGCTCATTCTGGCCCTGCAGGATGGGCGAGCGCGTCCAGAGTTCGCACATGATGCAGGCCGCGCCCCACACGTCGATGGCGGGCGTGTAGTTGCGGTCGCCCAGCAGCAGCTCCGGCGGCCGGTACCACAGGGTGACGACGCGGTTGGTGAAGCGGTTCGGCTTCTCCTTCGTTCCCATCTGGCTGAAGGAGCGCGCCAGACCGAAATCGGCGATTTTTAAAATCTGCAATTAATCAACCAATCAATCAAACACACACGTTTCTTTCTTTCTCTTTCTTTACTTGTGTGAGAATAGAGTTCGATTGATATTTCCATGCATAATAACCGATCACTTACGCCTTCCTTGTTGAGGAGGATGTTGGACGTCTTCATGTCGCGATGAAGCACCTTTCCCGCGTGGATGTAGAATAAACCTTCCAGCAGCTGCTTCATGATCGTCTTCACCTCCCCGTGGCTGAATTTCACCTTGGTGTTGCTCAACAGTCCGGCCAAGTCGTGCTCGCAGAACTCAAACACCAGGTAGAAGGTGCTCCTGTAGCGGTTGAAGTCGGAAGCTGAAAAGCAATCCATCCATCAATCAATCAATCAATCAAACAGCCAATCAATCACTTAATCAATCTACGATCCAATCAATCAATCATTTAAAGAGTCAATCAATCAACTGAAGAGCCAATCAATCAATCGATCGATCAACTGATGAGCCAATCAATCAATCGATCAATCAACTGATGAGCCAATCAATCAATCGATCAATCAACTGATGCAAAGCAAAAGTAGTTCACTCACCCTTCGAACTGCAAATATCGAAGAGCTTGACCACATTGGGATCGTCAAACTGCTGGAGTATTTTGATCTCCCGCAGCGCGGTGATCGGGAACTGGAAAACGCAGGCCAATGCAATACATACTCGCACGTTTCACGCCGTGATTCCACTCGGTGGGATAACTCACCCCTTCCTTTTCATTCTCCATGAGAATTTTCTTCAGCGCCACCTGCCGGCCAGTCTTCTTGCACTTGGCCTTGAAGACCTCGCTTCACGCACATATGCACAAAAGCACACACCATTAGAGTAGCCACTCAGTGTGAGCTAACTCAAACTCTACGACCACCAGGCCATACACTGACGCCGTTACAGTGGGAGATTACAGTGGAAGACATTCCAATTTACCCGAAGGTGCCTTGGCCGATCTTGGTCTGCCGCTCGTACTCGCCAAAGTCCGTCATATAGGGGTACTTGATGTCGCTGAGGCTCTTGTACTTGTCGTAGTTGGTCGGCCCCGTCGACACGGGAGGGTTTGCTGCGGCTGGGGCTGGGGCGGGACGCGGAGGCTGTGATGAGGGAAGGGAATTCTGCTGCTGGGCATGATGGTTTCCCAGGGTCTGTTGGTGTGAAGTGCCGTCACGATGCGTTGACGAAACACGCGCAGTGCCTGAAATGAAGAGAGAGTGCGAAAAAGCCGCAAAGGGAATTGAATTCACTGGGCGAAGTGAGGAAAGCAGAGGGCACATGTGTTCGTCAAATGACAAGGAAGAAGTATTCAATTGATTGATTGATTGATTGATTGATTGATTGATTGATTGATTGATTGATTGATCTATAACAGTCACCTACATTTTCAGTTATCTTAGCAAAATCTTAATGTAAATGTGCTTTTCTTTGCTCTAGCATTTACAAAAGTAGATTATCTTTCGATTGGCACCATGTTGGCTCTTAAAAACAAAAAAGAAGAAAAGTTATGGTTATTTGCGTGGAAGAGAAGAATTTTCCAAGCAAGGCTTTGTTGTGGTTTTCTTAATCGTGTACCAGCACGCTCCCCTACCGTTTCGATGGTTTTCTTTAATTTTTTCGTTGAGTCAACACACTTAAATAGATATTAAATGGATAGGAGGAGGAAAATGGAGGAATGCAAAATTACCGTCTTGATTTTGCGGACCGTTTTGTTGATGGTGACCGTGATGATGGCTGCCCCCGCTGTGATGTGAATTTCCATCGCGATGGACGGACTGGCTGCGTGGCGCGCCTGCAGCAAAAAGATGCTTTACACACCTGCAAAATATATTCCACAAGGATCGAGATCCGTCCCGGGAGCGGCAAACGAACCATCTGTATTCTGCGTGCCGTTCTGTTGATGGTGACTCTGCAAGTGGCTGCCCCCGCTGTGATGTGAATTCCCATCACGATAGGCCGGCGGGCCACGTGCCGCGGCTGCAAGGAAAAAACTCTTTCATGACTGATGAAACTTAATCGGCCGAGAAAATGGAAGGATGGAGGGATGGAGGGGGCAAAAGAACGCACCATCACGGTTGCGATAATGATCCGCTTGGCGATCTCCACCTCCACCTCCTCCACTCCGATAATCGCGCTGATCTCGTGCCGGGCTGACGCTTTTCCGTTTCCGCGACATTTCCTTATGATCCATGGGGAATTGAGGGGAAAGATGGGGATGATGAATAGCGATCGCACAGCGGATTTATTTTTCGCGGAATAAAAATGGAGATGAAAATGAGCTTATTCGACTTGTTGTTCCTCGCTCGGGTCATTTATTGGAGCTGTTCTACTGTTCGGGTGATTAATCAGACTGGTTCGAATGATGTTCTGTTGTGTCCAGAATTTAGCAGGCTTGTTCGAATTGTTTATCAGACTCATTCGGTTGTTCCGCGGTGGTTGATCAGACATGTTCTGTCAGTCCAATAATTTATCACACTTGTTCGAATGGTTTACCAAACGTGTTCGAATTGTTTACCAAACTTGTTCGGGGCATTTATTCAGACTAGGCCGCTGACGCAAGGCGATTGTCAACATTGCAAAGAACTCGGTCTGCCAGCGCGGCACTTGATTCCTTCACCCGGAAAAAAAGTGAACGAATTTCATCATCCCGGAAATCAGTTCTCCACCCTGATTTATCCGAATTTATTTTGCTTTTCTTAACCCCGACCAATATGGCCGAAACAGCAGTGTTGAACGTCAACAATCACGATCTTCCAGCAGGTACCGACCATATTTTCATGGCGGAAGTGCCGCCATTCAACTCACCCTGGGGTTCTGCTTTACAGTCCAACTGATCACGTACGAACTGCTGAAGAAGGCCCACCAGTCCGTCAATAACATCACCGAGCTGAAAAGGTACAGCAATACGAATCCAATCAACTGCTCAATCAAATCAAGGCAATCAATCAATCAACTGATGCGCTAAACGTTGTATCGTATGTTCAGTCAATCCATCAATCAATTGACGCGCCACACGCTGTATCGTATGTTCAGTCAATTCATCAATCAACCGATGACTTCAATAGAGTTCTTGTTAACTGTTGCTTTGCTTTGGATCTTTTAGCGCCGCTCATGGCCTTGCCAATGGATCGCATACCGAACAGGCGGGTAAACCCTCTCCCAACTCAAACCTCAATGGAACCGATGCGTTGGAGAGAACTGAGGTGAGTGGAGGGGGGAAGGAATATTCAGGCAATGGAGCTGCTGCTAAAAGCACAGTATATAATACAGTGAAATTTTGGAGTTTGGAGACAACCAGTCGATAGAGGACATCGAGAGGAATCGGTTAAAAAAACTTAAGATGAGGAAAGTCAAAACTGAAAGAGATCTGGCAGTTGAAGTTTGGCGTACAATCAATCAACCAATCAACCATTTCAATGCGATGCGCAGTGCCTGGTGTGCTGCGCAAAGTGCGCAACGCACAACATTGACCAACGGCTCTGTTGTGGTTTTTTTATCGAAAATTAAAGATGAATAAAACCGATGCTTGATTGATTGATTGACTGTGTAGCGGTATCGGCGCCACAGTTGATTGGTGGAGTGACTGACACGTGTTTGTGCATTGCGCACGTTGCGCTGCACCCGTGCATTTCGCATGGGATTGTAATGGTTGATTGGCTGATTGTACCCCAAACTTGGAACTGTCATATCTCCCTCATTTTTTACTTTCCTCGCCTAAAGTTTTTTTCAATCGATTCCTCTTGAGGTCCTCTATCGATTGACTGTCTCCGAATTCCAAAATTTCACTGTATGGATTTACTGTGAAATAAACGATAATTGATTCCATAGTTCTGACTTACTTGGGGAGTTATTCAAGTTCCGAATTCAGAATCACTTGGACATTATTTTTTTATCAAGACCTATTTATTTAATGAATATGAAAATTTTATTCACCGTCAAAGACAGGCGAATCTATTTCTGGTGAAATTTCAAAGATGGAAACAGGTTCCACTGCATTGACCGCTGAGTGCGATCAATTGATTGCTTGATTTAAATACATCTCCTTACCCTATCGGTTGATTGTTGATTGACGGGCCTTGTTCGACTTTGAAATTTGATTGATTGATTGATTGATTATCACTGGAACGAAGAGCTGTCGACTAACGCTCTTTCCTTTTGGTTGATTATTGATTGACTGGACAAATTCCAAAACTTCCACTGATATAACCGAAATTCTTAAGGTCTTCCGAGACTTTTCGCTGACTCAACGGACCAGTCCGTGTTGGTTCTTTCTTGCGGGATTCCAATTGGTCTGTCTTCATAGGTGGACAGCTGGTTGTTGTTTGCGGACACACGGCTGGCTGCAGCGACCACCGCGGTTCTACTCCGTGATGTCGCGGGATGTTTGGATAAGGCGCTGGAGAAGGATCGCGTGTATTTCGTGGGGACCCAGTTGACCGTAGCTGATGTGGCCATCTGGGTGGCTCTTCGCTGTAAGCTTAGTGTGGTTGGGCGGAATTTCGGCAATCGGCATCCAATCAATCAATCAATCAATCTGTGACAGTCAGCATCCAGTCGATCGATCAATCAATCGATCTATCTATGACAGTCGAGATCCGATCAATCAATCGATCGATGACCGTCGGCATCCAATCAATCAATCAATGACAGTCGGCATGCTTATCTCGAGAGCTTTAACCGTCCCTTGTGTAGCGAACCGTCTGTGGGAGACCAGTCAAGACACTGCCAAGCTCTATCCCCGGCTCAGCAAGTGGTACAAGGCCCGGAAGGAGCAGGTCGAATTCCAAACTGCTGCCAACAAGCTGCCCACCTTCGACGGGGCCAGCGAAGATTCCGCCAAACTCGCCACCAAAGACGTCGGCAAGTTCGTCGACCTGCCCGGCGCGGAGTTCGGGAAGGTGGTGGTGCGGTTCCCGCCGGAGGCCAGCGGTTTCCTCCACGTCGGCCACGCCAAGGCGGCCCTTCTCAATCAGTACTACCAGGAGGCGTTCAAGGGGACGCTGATTATGCGGTTCGACGACACCAACCCGGAGAAGGAGAAGGTGGACTTTGAGAAAGCCATTCTGGAGGATCTCGCCATGCTGCAGGTCAAGTTCGACAAGCTCACCCATACGTCGGACCACTTCGACAGTCTTTTGGGCTACTGCGAGCAGATGATCCGCAGTGGCGACGCGTATGTGGACGATACGGAGCCGGAGAAGATGAAGGCGGAGCGGGATGCGCGGAAAGAGTCCAAGGGTCGCACTAACAGTACGTAGGCAGGCAGACAGGCAGACAGGCAGGCAGGCAGGCAGGCAGGCAGGCAGGCAGGCAGGCAGGCAGGCAGGCAGGCAGGCAGGCATGCAGATAGACAGACAGGCAGACAGATCGACAGACAGACAAACAGACAGACAGACATTCAGTCACACAGTCTTACAGACAGACAGACAGTCACATAGTCTTACAGTCTTACAGACAGACAGACAGACAGACGGAGGGGCGGACGACTGCCGTTTTTGACTAGAATTTTGACATCTTATCTGTCTGCATCAGGCGTGGCGGTCAATCTGAAGCTCTGGGAGGAGATGAAGAAGGGCACGGAAGCCGGTCAGAAATGTTGTGTCCGCGCCAAGGTCGATATGAACTCCGACAACGGATGCATGCGCGATCCCACGATCTACCGGTGCAAGCCACAAGAGCATCCCAAAACCGGCAATAAGTACAAGTAAGTAGAGTCTCGCAGCGGCTTTGCGGGTAATTCATTAAGGATGGCTTCACTTACTCTCCGCATAGCTAGATTGATTGCTTGATTGCGATTTAGGTTGGTGCAATGATGATTCAGTGTACTGATATCGATGTGATTATTGTCCCCTTTGATTGATGCATTGTTTGTTCCCTATTCTTTGGTTGGTCTCAATGTTCACGTATGGATCGATAGGTTGATTGATTGGTTAGTTGGTTGGTCGGTTGTTCGGTTGATCAATTGATTGATTGCTTGTTAGCTTGATTGGTTATTTGATCTGTTCGTTGGTTGATTGATTGGTTGGTTGAGTGATTAATTAGTTGTTCGGTTGAGTGATTGGTTGGTTGGTTGGTCGGTTGATTGATTGATTGGTTGAATGATTGGTTGGTTGGTTGGTTGGTTGATTGATTGATTGTTCGGTTGATTTTCCCCTAGAGTCTATCCGACCTACGACTTTGCCTGCCCCATTGTGGACAGCGTGGAAGGTGTGACACACGCCCTGCGGACCACCGAGTACCACGACCGTGACGAGCAGTACTACTGGTTCCTGGAGAAGGTGAAAATGCGCAAGCCGCACATTTACGAGTACAGCCGGCTGAATCTGATGTACACTGTGCTGTCCAAGCGGAAGCTCACCTGGTTCGTCGACCAGAAACTCGTGGATGGCTGGTAAGGACCGTTCACATGTCCCACTTCTCCTGTCGCCGAATTGGGAAAAGACTTTCTTGTATGGACTAGACTGTTTTGCTGTTTTCAGGGATGATCCCAGATTTCCAACCGTCCGCGGCATCCTTCGTCGTGGAATGACCGTGGAGGGCCTGAAGAACTTTATCGTCGCACAGGTCCGTGAAGCAGTTAACTGTTTGTACCCCTTGTCTGTGTGTGGCTGTTTCGGTAACTTGTTCATGTCTGGGCTGTTGATTTCGCGGACAGGCAGCAGATATGCAGTCACAGACAGACAGACAGACAGACAGACAGACAGACAGACAGACAGACAGACAGACAGACAGACAGG
>LRSR01012144.1:0-12251 GCA_001579985.1 Hypsibius dujardini
GTCTGTCTGTCTGTCTGTCTGTCTGTCTGTCTGTCTGTATGTCTGTCTGTCTGTCTGTCTGTCTATCTATCTTCTTTACCTTTCGTGCTTGCGAAGAATTCTTCCAAGTATTGCGGATTGTCCGCCCGTTGCTGACTCAGCTCATACTCGTAGGCCTGCAGGATCATCTCGAACCGGTCCAAATCCTTGACAGTTTGTGCTTCCACTGTGACTTGGTTCTCATACTCCTAAACCATCCCATCAAACATACTCTCTCATTAGACCATAATGAACCTTGATATTGAAATGAGAGATAAGTGCCAAAACAAACCTCGTATAGAGACAGGATCTCGTCGGCCACTTCCTTCTTCAAATTCTGGCACATAGATATCATGGCTTCCTACCGAAAAGCAAAGGAAGGCCCGTTCGCGTTATGTAATAACCAACCCGCTGCATAAATATTGACAAAGCTTGGGGGCGGCAGTGGATGAATTCAATCTGTCACGGAAATCCAACCCTTTCCTGACGGTGCTTATCCTCTACAGACACGCCGCAGTAGGGTGTGATGTCACCGACGATAGCTTCACACATGTCATGGACCAACGCGACCTTGATGCATCTGAAGCCAAAACACGGGATGGAAACGTAGTAGGTGTAGAGTAGACGAACGCAGGAAAATGACAATCAATCAATCAATTGATTACATTGCATCAACACGCAAATCAATAGAGCAATCAATCGAGCAATCCAATTATATTGTGTTCGGGTCGGGTACCTCGTCTTATCAATGATTTTGGCAGCCGCATTCCCATTTTCCTGGCTCTTTTCCTCCAAAAGCATGGCCAAAATCGCCATTCGATACATGTGGTCAGCTACACTCTCAGGAGCAGGCACATCACGGATCACCCAACCCGTCCGCTTATTTTTCTACAAGACACGAGAGAAAAAATCATGGAGTGCCTGCTTGTTTAACAGTAATTTATCAACACCCCCTCCCCCAAGAATTACGATTCATCCCATGTTCTGTTCCAGAAATGCGTAAAGATACCTTCAGATTTCCGATAATCAGCATGAATTCCAAAACACCAGTGTCCCCCAAGGCGTTTGCCATTTTTTTCAACAACTATCAACAGGTCCTTCAAACGTAACGGATTCGACGTCCTTCAGTGTCTGTTTCCCGAAATTTCACTTTGATGATTCGAACTACAATGAAACGTCCGAATAAAATATAATCACAAAAAATCGGAATAGTGATCCGAACCACAGAATAAGCGACGAGTTATTATTATTATTATTATTATTATTATTATTATTAAGGAGCTTACCGTGAAATGGTCAGCGGTCCCCAGACGATTTCCCTCGCTCGCTTCCCCGAAATCTCTTCCTTCACCCTCAAATTAAATGAAGGCGTGTTAGAGGGGATAAAATTCACTGGTTTCCAAACAGGAATGAGCTTTGACGCGGAGTACGAGGCAATACAGCAGTTGCAGTTTAATGGGAAAATTTCAAGATCTTTCCAGTCCAGCAGTAATTGTTCGATGTCAAATTCTTACGTTATCCCTCCCGAAATCTCTTCCTTACTTCGACAACTGAATAAATTCACATGTGAGGTGAGATAATATGTCAGTTGTTAGTGGGAAATACTACAAAGTAAAGATTCCGAGAGGAAAAAGTTTGACTGGAAGATAAAGAGAAGAGGCAATCTCGGGGCAGGGTATAATTTTAAATCCAATGATGTCGTTGGCAACCGGATACTGCAGGCGTCCTAGTAGAAGAAAGATCCGAATTTTATTTCCGAGTTGGAAACTATACAAGAGATGGTTATGCAACGAGAGCAGAATGTAAAAATAAATTCACGTTGATCCCTGGAGGCGGAAGGGGAATGAGATTTCTTGAGTTTACACGTATAGCTTCACCAAAGGCGAAGCGTAACCGAATTAGCAGACTAGACCGCTTCATACACTCCTACCCTTCCCTCCCCCTCCCACACTCCGTCTGACCGTTTGTTTGACCATCCCCCGACAAGACGGACTGTGCAGTGTGCACTACTGTCGACATACAAACGTGGCCGAATTAGCAGACCAGACGGCTTCCACCGCTCCTACCCTTCCCCACACTCCCGTCTGACCGTTTGTTCGACCGTCCCCCGACAAGACGGACTGCGCACTGTTCCGACCACACCACTTCCTCACTCATTGTAACCGCCATACGTCGTACTGTATCACAGTATACACATGGCTACAATTTTGGGTGGCAGAGTTGGAGCCATCAGGGTGGTCTGAGTTGGAGCCACTCTTGGCTAGAGCTTGCCACTGCTTTCTCCTGAATCTTTGATTTAACGCCCGGCCCAGAGGAAAGCTGCTGCTCTAAGCTTGAACAAGCTGCTCTAAATTCTGCCAAAATATACAAGTTCAATCAATCGATCAATCGAATGAAGACTGCCTGGTCAGCTGTAGTCAAGAGCGCGTGCGCGCGGTGACTTAATTCGGCTCGAACTCGGACCACTCTTTTTGGCCTAAAGTCTGCCACCAAAAACTGTGGCCATGTGTGTAGCCCATCCCTGGGCGTTTCCAAACGACGTCTACAGTTGAAATCTGTTTGAGCATCTTGGCGATCACACTCATCTAGCCAACTGGAGCTCGCGTAAACCAATTTTCAAAGTAATATCCTGCAAACACTCTCCTGCCATGTGCCGTCTTTATTACTCGTCGAACCGTCCGTCAACTAGCCAACTGTCAGGGACGGGCCATCATTTTCCCCGTCGCTGAAAGAAGCAATCCATTGATGAGTCACATTGGACCGCCGAAATTATTCTCGTTAAATCTAGAGCAATACGCAAATTCCAAAGCACACTAATGGTCCTTGTGTGACTGCTTCCTGTTCCCCTTTTAATGGACCGGAAGTTTTCGCTGGCACTTTCCCTTCGGCACGGCATCCATTATATGAGTTCCCAGATGCGTGGAGACACGCGTCACAAGCGAAACGTTAGGATTTAAGTGATAGGAGGAATTTCAGTCGGTTCTTCACATTGGTTTTTCTTCTGAGAAAAAAACCCAGCTTTACTCCGAAGCTTTGTGCACACATCCGTATATATATGTACTGTACTGTCGCCATTCTAACGGCCGTTTTTTGGCCCTACCAGTAAATTACGACCCCCGGGTCCGGGCCGGGCTGCAATTGAATCCGTGACGTCACAGAGTCTTGCACGGGGGAGGCGGGGCTAAGCTGGCCGTTAGAATCGCGACAGTACAGTATATATCTGCTGACAACTAAGCGTCCTGCTGGAGTCTAATGTAGTATTGCTTATTGTGCCATTGACCGTCTTGCTCGCCACGAAATTTGCGGTGATAAGTTGCGAGCTACACGTCGGATTACCGGATTCCGCGCATCGTCTGTAAGTCGGTAATGGCCCCACGCATAGGGAAAACAAAAATAATTATTAGAATAAATAAAAAGTAAAGCGTAGGGGCAGTATGCGATGGATAGTGAACCATAGAGGCGTAACGGACGTTTCGGGAAGGGCAGTTTTTCTTATATAAATAAATTTAAAATCGCCCTCCCCCCCTGGCGGCCGCAATTAATTAAGGGGGCACTTGGCCTAGTGCCCGCCATCCCTTACGCCCCCCTTACACCCCCCTTACGCCTCTGGTGAGCCGCGAGGGCCTTGTGCACT
Organism: Hypsibius dujardini; assembly: GCA_001579985.1. NCBI lineage: Eukaryota > Metazoa > Tardigrada > Eutardigrada > Parachela > Hypsibiidae > Hypsibius > Hypsibius dujardini. Next base: position 3,653 of record LRSR01012144.1, read on the forward strand.
GGTCCGTCAATTCAGCAATCGACTGCCGGACGCCAACAGTGTCCCCGCGCTGGTGATCAATTGATTACGTCATTTTCCTCTCAGCTGACTCACTGCGCTGCGCTGCAGTTTTGAATATGGCATGCATTTTGAGTTGGAGCAAATTCACTTCGGTTTCGTGTGTGGTGGTTCATTTGTCTTTTTTTCCCCCAGTTTTTTTGCTCATGGCCTTGCCTAAAATAATGATCTTTAACGTTCCTTTAGTTCCATAACGGTAGCTGCGATCCTTTTGGCACCTACAATGCTGGCTCCACTCCGCATTTATTAGTAGTAACTCCGTTCAGTAGATCAATTGATTTGGTTTACTTGTTTATTGTGCTATTTTTTATCGATCTGGTTTGATTGTTTATTGTACTGTTTTTGTATCTGTACAAACAAAATATGTACAGGGGATGCGAGTTTATGAATACTTTGATTTGTGGACTCAGCGAGCTGTGCCTCTGAATATGCATGCCAATTTTCCTTCGTTGGCTTGATTTCGAAAATGGTTGGTGTTGTGTTCGATTGATTGATTGACTGATCGATCGATTGATTTTCTGCTTGAATGGATTTCTCGCCTTCCAGCCCATCTGAAATGTCTTCATGATTCTGTCTGGATCCTATGGAATGAGGAATTGAAGTGTGCGCATCTGAATTCGGTTCACTTCACTCGGTTACTTTGTCGTGGAGGAAATGGCGGTCCAAGTGGAACCTCGCTCGGCGGACATCACGGAGGAATTGGTGGCTGAAGCACTGGCCGAACTGGCTGGCGCTCATTCCGTGGACGCTTCCTGGATTTGTCGGAGTTGTGCCTCGAAAGCCACGGATTTTTTCTGTTCGGATTGTGTGATGAACGGCAATTTCACCTGCTCGAATGTGCTGTCGACGGGGCCTCGTTTTTCCGACCTTCGGTTAGCGCTCTTGGAGACCAATCAAAAACGTTTAATTCTCGGCAATGATCTCCTCGATTTGTCGCAAGACTTGCACGCCACGGAGGATGTCGCACGGTTGATTGCGCGAAAAAAGTGGACGACGAATTGCCTGAAAGAACGGTAAGGCTTTTTGTCACTGTCATTCTGCTACCGATTGTTGATTTGCCACAATGAAATCTTATAAAAGTGGACAGTCGGTTGATTGATCACTTCAGTGATTATTTACTCGCTGTTTCCTTTTAAGTACAGTACCTTATGCGGCTTTAATTGGCTTACATTGGTCTTTACCAAGTACCGTATATTTAAAGCTATTTTAATCGGCTTTTCCTGAAAAGATGTGGTGTGATGATCTGTGGTTTCCTAAACTTGTCTCGTCACCGTGGAGTCATGCCCCTGTGGTGCCGGTTGGTTGATAGATTAATTGATTGACGTGGTCTGTTTGACGAATTGATTTTGCTACATTCGTGTTAGGAGAACTCGGTGGCGTTAAGTTATTGTGTGTTCTCGTAGTTTATTCCGTTTCCGATCTTCTAGTTTGAACGCTTTACGGACATCTAACAAGGCACAAAACGACGCCGTCAACGTTACGCAGGAAGAAGTCGACTCCCACACCCGCCGCTTCCAAGTTCTCCAGCAGAACTTCACGAAACTTAAAAAGGACCTATTCGCGCAGCGCGAATTGTTGAACGCCCGGCGACGCGACGCCCACTTGATGGAGATCCATATCATCAAGCGGCGGCAAAGCGCCATTAAACAGGTGACGAAGGACATCTTCCCGTTGATTGAGTTGGACGTCAATCTCCTTCCGTGTCGTACCAACACTGGCGGCGGCGCGCTCGCCGCTGAATACTGCCGTGTCCTCGAGCCAATCCTGCCGCTGAATGGAAACTATTCCGCATACCACAATTACGCCTCCCAGCGACGGGAGGTGCCGTCCGAGGTCAACGTCCGCAATCCGTTGTACGAAGTGCCGGCCGGATTGGGCATGACTGCGCAGTTGTTGCATGTGTTGATTCAAATTTTGGACTTTCAAATGCCGGATTTGGTGGAGTTTGGGCTGTTTTTGGCGGGTGATCTCGATGAGAGCTCCTTTCAGAAGGCAGTGTACCAGTTGAACTGGAACATTCTGACGCTGAGCTCATCTCAGGGATTACGGGTGGAGGACCTGCCGTTGAAGGAGACACTGGGGAACCTTTTGAAACTAATGAAATGGAAGCAACTGGGAAGGTAACAAATTTTATCCTTTTGCCTATTCGTAGTGTCTGTCGGTTTGACCTGTCTGTCTGCCTGTCTGTCCGTTCGTCCGTCTGTCTGTCTGTCTGTCTGTCTATCTGTTTATCTGTTTATCTGTCTGTCTGTCTGTCTGTCTGTCTGTCTGTCTGTCTGTTTGTCTGTCTGTCTGTCTGTTTGTCTGTCTATCTACTTGTCTGCCTGACTATATGTCTGCCTGACTGTATGTATTTCTGTTTGCCTGTGCGTGTGTCTGTCTTTCTATTAGTGTGTCGATATTTCGACAGCAGATCAGTTTTTGCCTTATAGTCTTTCTGTTTGTGCCTTTTGACTTCTTTGTGATTCATGACCAGCGGTTCGTTATAACTCTGTTAATGGGCATATTGCAAGCTTCCCTAGTGTTGCGTTCTTGCCTGTCGGGGATCGGAATGCATTCTCATTAGTTTAAGCAATTAGCCTATCTCTCAGAAACTCTAAACTGATAGTTTGATTGACATTTTGGCAGCCTAAGAAAATTGTTACGAGTAATAGAGAACAGCTTTCAACTTTCTTGTCTGCTTCATCCGCCGAATCATGTCTAATTGGATTTTTTGGCAGAACGGGCCCGTATGATCTCAGCAACGTCCTAGTCTTTACCGAAGACGAACCCTCAACCCACACCAGCCTGCAAGAAGCCGCCAATGATGAGCAGCACCCGGTGCTAGATGTAGAGACTTTAGAGTTAGACGTCGGCGACGACACCGATTGGGAATCCATCCCGGCGGCTTCGAGCTCCGTCCTCCCCAGTGTCAACCCACAAGATCAGCTGACCCGATCGACGTTCGGTCAAGCGGTCTCCGGCATCACTGCGATGTTTCGTTCGACAATGACGTCGCCGGAGAATCTAGATCCGAAACGACCTCCCAAATGGGGAAACTGAAGACTGAAGACTGAAGACCGAAGACTGAAGACTGAAGACTGAAGACTGAAGACTGAAGACCGAAGACCGAAGACCGAAGACCGAAGACCGAAGACCGAAGACCGAAGACTGACCAATCTACACACGTGGTCAGATTACTGGGCGGCAGGGTTCGAACCACTCTTTACATTGGACGCAAGCAAACTGGGTGGCCCGAGTTTGAGCCAGTATTGTGGCCATGTGTGTACTTGCCCTTTTGGTGAATCACTTTGTATTTTTTTTTAATGCGGACTGTTTTTGTAGAGATAAATAGTCAGGGTGCTTCGCGCTTTCTTCAGGAGATTTTTGTAAGTCATAAAAAACCTTTTTGCATGTATGTAAATTAGTATGACATGCAAATAAAATACTACGTAGCTTGCCTTCAAAACAGAAGAATATCACAGCAGAACTGAAATAAATTAATGTGTGAGGAACGGAGGATTCAAATTCACCGAGAGGAGCGATTCATAAAGAGGATCTGTCCAAGAGCTGCTGCGGTACATGCAACCGATATCATTTCCGGTCCATGTTGGGCATAATCTTGCGCGAGACCGCTCAAAAAAGAACTGCTCAGGCGACAGAGAGAGCCAACGGATTGACCGGTTCCCATGAGAGCGCCGTGATGTGCGGGGCTTTCTGATCGCTCCAACAGCTGTCTCAGATTCGCTATTCGACTACAAAAAATGAAAATATAAAATCGTTATTACCAGCGGCAGCTGTTTGTGAAATATAAGCGAATCAAAGGGAGAGCCAGTTTGGGCTCAGAGGAACCCAGAGGAACCCTCCCCCCAAAATGCACTTACCTAAATGGTGTCATAAAGTTGAGAACGGTTAAGGAGAGAATATATATCGTTAAATTGGAGGTATACGCGATTCCCACCACGGATGCGCTCAGGAGAATCGTGGTGTACAAGACTAGCGTCGGCGTGTGTTTACAGAAACTGTAGTTCATTATTCGGCTGGAAACGCAGGATGATCCCAAAACACCGAGGAGAGCCTGGTACGATGTCAAGTAACCTGCCCATTTGATGGAGATTCCAAAGTTATCGTGGACGTGCTGAACCTGTACAATCGAAAACTATGACCCGGTGCAACGAAGCAACAGACAGACAAGACAGACAGACAAACAGACAGACAGACAGACAGACAGACAGACAGACAGACAGACAGACATACAGACAGACAGACAGACAGACACAGACACAGACACAGAACAGACAGCACACAGACAGACAGACCACAGACAGACACACAGACAGACACAGACAGACACAGACACAGACACAGACACAGACAGACAGACAGACAGACAGACACACAGAAAAACAGACACACAGACAGTGAGACAAACAGACAGACACAGACACAGACACAGACACAGACACAGACAGACACACAGACAGACAGACACACAGAAAAACAGACACACAGACAGTGAGACAAACAGGTAGAAAGACTACCGAACACAAAGTTATTAGCCATGAATGGAACAGGGACTAAATAGCAACTACCGAAAGGATACGTACATAATTGGTCCGAACTATCAGGATGCTCAGGGAAACGAGCAATTGCAACAAAAATATGTCATAGTTATCGACGACTGTCTCCCGGAACGTTATCGCGGCTCGAGGAGACGGGGAACCTGATTCAGTGGTGTGAATCGGTCTGTTGATTGTCGGCAAATGGCGAATTATGAAGGCGTTGAATAGGAAAATGACCACCACCGTGAGACAGACGATTTGAAAACCGCTATCCAGTTCTGCTACGTGCCCGCCAACGATGGGTCCAATGACAAATCCCGACGTCGAGATGGCCATGAAGGGGCCGAAACTTTCACCCAACGTTGGCCGGTCCCGTTGAGGCGCACTACCAAGATCGCCTCCTCTTCCATTATCCTCGTGCTCCGTGTGATGGTCGAGATCGGCAAGATAAGCTTTAGTCAGGGTTTGAGTATGCTACGTAAGTAAACAACAGGATCAGAAAGAGCAAATCAAAAAGATTACTCAATCATTCACAACTCATTGGCCAAGGATCAAAAGGAGAAGCCAGTGAGCTGCATTCATGCAAGGGAATACCGAGGTCCTCACCTTAAAGCACCCGCAGATAGCTCTCGCAAGAAAAACAAGTGGCAACCACTGGCTGGCGGCCAAAATAAAATAGCCTGAAAAAAAGGCCAGTCACTGTACATCTACGGCACATGAAACAACGGTGAATGGCGGAAGCCGGAAGCCGGAAGAGGACAAATTGGCTTTTACTGAGGAATGAGCAAAGCAACTAATGAAAAATCTCACCAATGGCCGCGAGAAAAGTCGTTAAACTCATCACATACGTGCGTCCCAAGCGATCTGACCTAAACACGGGTCGAATTAGAATGTTAGGAAGAAATACCAAATAGATGTTGACCGTTTGATTGATTGCTTTCTCTGTGAGTCCGACGAGGAAGGACGCTGGTGCGAAGAGTTTCACAATACGTCGATTGATTGATTGATTGATTGTAAGTCGCTGATCAGAAGGGGTTTCACTGCGTTTCCCGATCGATTGATTGATTGCTTTATGATGATCACTGTGTTTTCTCAATTGATTGCTTGAAGGCATGGCTACTTCCGCTTACCAGTCTCCAACGAGCGGACTGGAGAAGAGCTGTGTCGCGCCGTAGACCGACCCGATAATGCCCGCCGTGGTGTAGGAACTGCCGAGGTCTAGATTCTGCTTCCGCATCAGCGGAGTCAGCATGGAAACGGCAAAAAGATCCATAAAGGCGACAAAGTAGACCACGTACAGCGTGCTTTTCGTTCCTCTCCTGTTCCGCACCGGTGGACTGGGATCATTATTTTCATGCTCCATCATATTCGCCCTTTGTCTCGAGTAAAATCACATTTGATAAAACAGCAGTCAAAAAGAGAAAGAAACCACTAATTCCGTAATACACACGTGGCAAAAAACCTTGCCCTGACCGAATTAAGCACTTCAACTCGGGGCTGTGTAAAACAGTCAGTCAGGCGTCGAACGAGTGTAATGACGTAACTCGGTTAGCGCAAAGTTTTTGCCACATGTGTAACAAATTAAATGAAGCTTGCTGTGAAATTGATGCAGTGACGAAAAAATTTCCACATGAAAACGTATAACTGATTGCACCCAAGGTTAGAGCTAAAACGATTATTTATTTACCTTGCTATCAAAAAAACCTGCAAAAAATGCCGAACGAAAGTTTCTTTCAACAGCTGCTCCCGAAAAGACGGCATGACACCACAAAAACAGCTGCACTGTAGGCCAACAGCAGCTGATCAGAGAGGCAGTCGCGCTGACGTCACTGCGGTAAAAATAAACGATATAGGTGGCGCCAGCATCTGACACCATTAATAGTCACGCTGACGTTACTGCGGTAAAAATAAACGATATAGGTGGCGCTAGCATCTGACACCACAAAAACAGTCGCGCTGACGTCACTGCGGTAAAAATAAACGATATAGGTGGCGCCAGCATCTGACACCATTAACAGTCACGCTGACGTTACTGCGGTAAAAATAAACGATATAGGTGGCGCCAGCATCGGAAGAGAAAGATAGTGGACAAAGCTTCGAAAGGTCATCCAGCATCTGACCGTTTGGTCCTTGAAGCCTTGTTTTTGGATCTACCACGATACAGTACGACCAGACAGTGACGGTCTGACAGTGCGTTAAGTAACACAGTGGAAGGTGTATTAAGAGGACGTAAAAGACGATCCGGTACTAGGATGATAATTATGCGCATGAGGCGGTCAAACGCGGGTTGCACTCTGGGTCCCTGGGTCGTGCGATGTGGTTTTGAACAAAAACGAAGTCGGTTGAAGCTGAAAAAAATATTAGGTCAATTTAGTTATTCGGTTTGTTTGAAACTGATTAAAATACTAGGTTATTTTAATTATCCGGTTAGGTTTCGATTAATTCCGCTAAATAAGACCCAAAACTATTCTTGTTTCAAACAAATGTTACGCGATTTAAATCTCATTCCTGCAACCAAGAAGTGCTGCAGAAAAAAGATCACGGGTTACGAAAGTACTTGCACAGGACTAAACAATAAGCGTAATGCTCCCGGGCTCTTTGTGCAATATGATCTTTGACATCGCCTGGGATTAATTTGAAGGAGGATCTTTATTTCAAGCTACTGATTGAATGTGACTGGACGCGCCGTCGGTCTATTTCCGGTTGCACGGACAGCACGGTGTGTGGAGTGTACGCCTGCATCAAAGAACGGAGTATGTCAAAGGAGCTCTTTGCAACGCATGATGCCACACCGGGCAATCACATTATGCCTCTTTCCCGTTTTTGTCATTCATCCCATTTAGTTGCGTTCCTCCTGTCAATTGACGACCCAGAGAGCGGATGCTTTTATAGCCAGCCAGCGCTCATCCTGAAACACGCACACAAAATCGCGTCCTGCTTCGCGACTTTTTGTTTGTCCCTCAACCGCTGCTTCCCATGCCGGATTCCCTTGTTCCATGCCGGACTTTCCTTGTTCCCAAACCGGAGTCCCTTGTTCCATGCCGGAGTCCCTTGTTCCATGCCGGAGTCCCTTGTTCCCATGCCGGATCCCCTTTTTCCATGCCGGATCCCCTTGTTCCATACCGGATTCTCTTGTTCCATGCCGGACTCCTCTTGTTCCCATGCGAGATTCCCTTTTTCCATGCCGGAGTCCCTTGTTCCCATGCCGGATCCCCTTTTTCCATGCCGGACTCCTCTTGTTCTCATGCGAGATTCCCTTGTTCCATGCCGGAGTCCCTTGTTCCCATGCCGGAGTTCCTTGTTCCATGCCGGAGTCCCTTGTTCCCATGCCGGGGTCCCTTGTTCCCATGCGAGATTCCCTTGTTCCTATCGCCAACCGGCATCTTTGCACAAATCAAAAAATCCCTGGGTCATCAAGCGGGGGAATATTTCCCTGCGCGTTTTCCGATCGAACTAAACATCGCCTACCGTATTCGCCCGATCTCAGGGACACTTTTTTGCCCTACCAGTTAATTTGATCCACCCCGGACCCTATCTGTTCATCACCGTTTGCTACTGTTTACCTACAATCAATCAACCAACTCATTTAATGTGTGTGTCAAGAAATCCCGTGTAATCAATTAATCAATCTATTGCTGCCAAGTTGCGCTTAAATTTTAACCAATCACGACACAGTGAATCCGATTGAACAGTCAACCGATGACTAGAGGGGGTGGGGCTTAATTGTCCCTTGAGATCGGGGGAATACGGTACCGAATTTTCGAGGCTTCAATTTGAGCTTAATTGTGTGACCAGCACTCTTGCATGGAAATTCGTAGATCTGTAATGCGGAAGGCGTGCTGCATACCAATGGGACATGGCAGGGTTATCTTCCATACTGTTTGTACCGACGTGCCTTGCACGATTTTCGGGCCCATTCCTCTTGTTGACTGCGTCGATCGGACGGGCGACTTCATCGATTGTAGTCCCATCCCCCAACCGCAACAGACAGACAGACAGAC